>NC_069474.1:29905196-29939921 GCF_026875155.1 Cherax quadricarinatus | reverse complement strand
GAGCAAAATACACTACCACTGAGCTAAGTACCGTCACCACTGGCTAAGTAACTCACCACTGAGCTAAGTACACGTCACTACTCAAGCTAAGTACACGTCACCACTAAAAGCTACCCAAAAAATAGCTCCCGTACCCCATGACACCAAACAAACCCAGCCCCTCCCACTCATATATTTGTCCAGCTTATTTCTTGGGTAGCATAGAAAATTGGGTTGGGCAAATGTTTTGTTAGTGGGATGAATTGTAAAGGACCTGCCTAGTATGGGCCAACAGACCTGCTGCAGTGTTCCTTTCTTATGTTCTTATGTTAAAGCTGCAGTATGACCTCTGGACTTCTGTTGCTTTCACTTCTTGATATAAATCCCAGTAATCTATTTGCCTTATTACGTATGCTTAGGCATTGCTGTCTTGGTTTAAGGTTGCGAAGTACATCTTTGCTTGCAGGGGCAAGCAAAGATGTACTTCGCTTGTACTATATACAAGCTATACGCTTGCTCATTGACTACGGTGCACCGGCGTTAGCTCATCTCTTCCCGCAGAGCAGGCAAAGAGTGGAGGTCGTAAAACTCAGGCGATAAGAACTATGCTTGGGGCCCCCATCTGGACCAACACAGTATGTCTCAGATCTGAGCCCGGTTCCTTCCTTGGCTGATAGAGTAAAGATACATAAAGCCTGCAAAGTGGCACGATTCTGCACAGGCGCAAGGTACCCCATAAGGAGATGATTGACAACCATGCACAAGATCCCAATTTCTTCAGGGACTACTCGGATTCGCCCCCTAGGAAGGTTCCTTTTGTTGGTGAGGGGCTCTGATTTAGGGAAATTGGATCTGTGCTCCAGTTCCCCGAATTAATGCCTGAATGCCTTCCACATCCCCCCCAGGCGGTATAATCCTCCGGGTTAGCGTTCCCCTTGATTAAAAATAATAATAATATAATCCTGGATTCTTTTCGTTTTGTGCTGCTGGGCCGAAGCTGCTGCCTATACAACTACTCCTTGAGAAGAGTTGTGACCTTCCTGTTGCTGGGTACCATCCACCACCTCCCCGGCGCCAGATCCAGCCGATGTTTGCATCATGCAGCTACCCATCTCTAAGCGTCTCTGCAGTCAAGACACCCTCAGCAATCATGCTGGGGACAAGCATGGCATGGCAGAGGGAGGCCATGTGCAGTGTATTTCACAGATGGTTCTGTCGACCCTGACAGGAAGAGAGCAGCAGCTGGACTGTACCACAATGGTCACACACAAGGCTGGCGACTCCCTGACCACTGCACGATCCTTTAAGCTGAGCTGGTGGCCCATTCAGCAGGCATTGTCACATGCCCTAAAGACATCGACTCCGACCTGGTCATACATGTTGATTCCACCTCTGCAATCAATGCCCTCTCCCATCCTCAACCACAGGACAAAGTTCACCTCATCACATCGATCCTGGCATAATGACAGCCTTAGAAGTTCAGGGTAACAGATCGACATTGAACTGGATCCCAGCCATGCTGGCATCCGGGGAAAAAGATGCGGCAGATGATGCAGCCAAGGCAGCAACAGACTATCCACATGTTGGATTACTGTCCCAATCAGCCTACCCACAGACCAAGCTGGGGCTGCCAGAGCAATGAAACTTATGGGGGAGGTCTTAGGTGATACCCCATCTATCAGTGGTACCGAGCAGCGACTCAGGGAGAACCCCTCCATATGATAGAAGCTGGTCCAGAGCGCAGTGGTACCGCCATCCATCGGCTTCGTTTGGGCTTTCCACAGCAAGATGATGGTAGACAAGGCTGGGAGGAGATGTTGGGCCCGTACTGTCAGGGACGTTGTCCCGCGGCCCTAACACACTATCTTCTGGGAGTGCGAAGTTACTGAGGACACTCCGCAGGCAACTAGGAGTGATATTCCCTCCCGAAGAGGAACCAAAAAGTACTGCGGCCCCCACTAGTGTACCATGGGTTAACGAACCAGAATTATAAATCCCATATTCTTCTATTTGCCTTATTACGTAGCTTAGCATTGCTGTCTTGGTAAAAGGTTGCTGCTTACCCATAACCCCCAAGTCCTTTTTTTCCGCAATCTGTATGGCAGTTTACATTATTTAACTTATAAGTGCTAGGGTATGGACGAACTCCACCGAGCCTTCAGAACCTTGCATTTAGCTACATTGAACTGCAATCTGCCACATTTCAGTCCCCCAGAATAGAGTTTGTCTAAATCCCTCCTGAAGTTCCCTAACATCTACTTATGAATCAATATCCTACCTATCCTTCGTGTCATCCGGCGAATTTGCTCATAATCACTAGTAATTCCTTCAATAAAGATCATTGATATATATAAACAACAACGGCCTCACGACTGATCCCGGTTGGAAACGCCACTTGTTACTGATCCCACTCGATTTATAACAACCCCCATTATAATGGACCTCTTGCACCTCAGTCGCTACGCGACAGTGAGCCATGATTCGATCCACGAGAGCACACAAACCCTTCCCCCAATGGCCATGAGCTGCTACTTTTCTCTTCATAACAGTCTTTGGTTTACTCTGGAGAGGAGTTCCGGGGGTCAACCCCTCGCCCGGGCCCGGTCTGTGACCAGGCCTCCCTGGTGGATCAGAGCCTGAATCAAACCAGGCTGTTGCTGCTGGCTTCACGCAAACCAAACGTAACGAGCCACAGCTCGGCTGATCAGGAACTGAACTTTAGGTGGCTTTGTCCGTTCAGTCCAGCTGAAACATGCCCAGGTCTGTTGTAAATCCCCCCCTTAGTTTGCTGGGAGGCAGTTGAACAGTTCTCGGGCCCCTGTACAGTTATGTATGGTCTCTTAAAAACGTGCAGTGGACACCACCTGCTTTTTCATTGGGGGATGGTGCATCGTCTGCCATGGTCTTTGGCTTTCGTAGTGAGGAGATTTTTCCGTGGTGCAAGTTCGGTACTAGTCCCTCTAGGATTTCCCAGTTATATAATCAAGTCTCCTCCCTCCTGGCGTTCCAGGGAATACAGGTTTAGGAACCTCAAGCGCTCCGTAAATTGAGTGTGTTTTATCTCCGTTATGCGGCGCCGTGAAAGTTTCTCTGTACATTTTCTAGGTCCGGCAATTTCACACCCTGCCTGAAAGTGCTGTTATGTGCAGCAATATCCAGCCTAGATAGGAACAAGTGACCTGAAGATTGTCAATCATGGGCTTGGCCTCCCTAGTTTGAGGTTTCTCATTATCATCCTGTCATTTTTCTAGCAGATGCGGATGAATACAATGTTATGGCCCGTTGAAGTGAGATCCCTCGACATGATCACTCCCAGGTCTATGAAAGACGTTGGTGTTCGCTCTATTTTGTGGCCCAAATTGTTTTTGTACTCCTGACGGGAAGATTTAATATTTCCCTCATGTTTACCATATCTGAATAATTGAAATTTCTCTCTCATTCGTTGAGCTTCATATTTCTTTTCCCCTGCAGCCCAACTGAAAGATTATGGGTTGATGTCCGCCTGGAGCTTGCGGGGGGGGGGGGGGGGGGGGGGTAGGGGGGGAGGCTGCAATGGGAAACAACCGTCATGCAGATTCGGGTGTCATCTGCAAGGAAGACACGGTGCTGTGGGCTGACGAATCCTGTCTATGTCGGAATATGAGGATTAGGGAACAAGATGGGAGCGAGTACTGGCCTTGTGAACAGAGGGCTTTTTCACCGTAGCCTTGCCTCGGACTTACTCTGATTGACGACTACTCCTCTGTGTCTGTTAGTGAGGAAATTAAGATTCATCGACCCGACTTTCCTGTTATTCCTTAGCATTGCATTTGGTGGCGCTATACGCCATGGTCCCACACTTTGTCGAAGGCTTTTCCAAAAGTCTGATATATAACATCTGCATTCTTTTGTCCTCCTCTAGTGCATTTAGAGGACCTTGGTCGTAAATGATCCAATATTGGAAAACAGACAGGAGCGACCTGTTCTAAACTAAAAACCCCATGTTTCCCCTGGGTTGTGTACTGATGGGTTCTAGATGGGTTGATCTTGGCCTTCTTAGGACCCTTTCCAAAAGATGTTTTATGATATAGGATGTTAGTGCTATTGTCCTGTAGTTCTTGGCTGTTGCTTTACTACCCCCTTTGTGGAGTGGGGGGGCTAATGTGCTGTTGTTTTTTAGTAACTGTGGGAGACCCCCGTGTCCATGCTCCCTCTCATAGGATGGAAAAGCTCGTGATAGGGGCTTCTTGTCAGTTTCTGATAACACAGAGTAGTTCCATGAGTCTGCCCTGGGGCAGAGTGCATGTGGCGTTGTCATTTTTTTTTTTTATATTTATCGCCCTTTTCGAAGTCATTGGCGTCAGGATAACATCGGATAGGCTTGTGTTAACAAATTTGTGGCTCTCTCATAAAAAATTATTTTTGATCTTTCGACTCTTCTCATTCTGGTTAGAGCGCTTGCTAAAAAACTGAGTCTTATGGACTTGAGTAGCTCACTCCATTTCCCTTGCTGTCATCTGTGTAGGACCCATCTTGTTGTAAGTAGGGGCCCAATACTGGAACGTTGTTCTCCTCGATTTTTGATTTTGGCATAGAGAAGAAATAACATTTGGGTTTTCTTTCGATTCATTTTATGGCTTTTTTTAGTTCTTCCCGCGATTCCCTGGACTCCTAACGGATTCCATTAGCTTAAATCGCGATGCTTGCCTATTTCTCTGAACTCAGTGTCTCCTACGGCATTCAGATATATTGACCTCTTTTAGTAGCCGCTCTGTTTATTCTTTTTTCCGTCGCCCTGTAAAGGAGCACCTGTCCTCTATCTATTTCTTAAAAATCTACTCCCTTCCTTTTCTTAAGGAATAACCTTGTGCATACATTCGAGTGCCACACCAGTAATCTGTTCTAGGCAATAAAGTTGGGGGTCTCTATCAAAGTGCTTTTAAACTAAAATCTAAGTAAATAATATCAAATCTTTTATCGTGGTCAACAGCCTCAAAAGCTTTGTACTGAAAGAAAGTTAATAAATTAGTTAGACAAACCCGGCCTCTATTGTAATCCATGGCTGAGTATCATTATCAAGCTTGCTTATCGAGATGGCTTTCCTTATAATCACAGCTATAATTTGACTATCTCAGTAAGTTGCCACAAACTTGAGGTCAGGCTTATTGGGCGTAGTTTGACGGTAACGATTGTCCCTGTTTTAAAAAAGAAATACATTAGCCCATCTTTCCACATATAACACTACACCCTGTTTGAAGAGATAAAATAAAATATTAGTTAATGGTTACAGAGGTCCATTTTGCATTCCTTAAGAAACCTTGAAAAAACCTCCATCAGGACCTCTCCGGTGACTTATTTTGCTTTTGCAGTCGTCTATCTGCTTCACACAACCATTTCACAGGGGGACTGGGGGCTTGGTTTACATAAATTACTTCTCTGATCCAACTAAAAAAATTAATTACCGGAAATATTATTAGTGTGCTTCCTGTGTAAAACCCGAGAAAAATAATAATTAAAAATCGATCTACATTTCAGTCCCTTTGTCAGTAAGATGCCCATAGTGTTTATTTTTAAGGGGACCTACTACTCTAACCTTTTGTTCTAATAATACCACCTGCAAACCTTTTTGGTTAGTTTTAAGAATCCCTAGCATCTTTAAACAATCATAGTCCCCTTTTAGACGTATCCTTATTAACCCCTTTTTAATGTCCCTCCTTAAATGTCCAATGTACTGATCATAAGATGACCCTCGGCCTCTTTTGGTACGCCTATAAATTCCTTTCCTTAAGCCCTAGTAGATATTTCAGCCTATTATTTCATCCATTATGGGTCATTTCTTTCTATTTGATCAAATTTCTTTATAAGGATAAACTTTCTTTTGAAGCAGCATGTATAGTGTTCAGAAAAACTGTCATAATTGATAGCTCTCTTCGTTAACAACAAACACACACAACACCCAGTCCCAACAGAGGGGATAAGTGTCTCTAAGCCCATTGTAATCCTGCCTAGGCGAAAGATCCCTTGGTTGTTTTACTGATTTAGATCCCTAACATCATACCTTTCCATTCATGCTAAATGTAATTTGATTTGTGGTCGCTAGCACCCAGTTTCCTCTGAAACTATCTAAATTATTATCAAGGGATTCAATTTGGTTTGCCAGAAACTAAGTCAACAGTGTATTAACCCCTTGTAGGTTCAGTCCTCAAACTGCTTCAAAAAACAATCTTGAACTACTTCTAAGAAGTTGTAATGAATTCTAAATATCCAGTCAAGAAATCCAATCATACTAGACTAAAGTAAAGTCTCCTAGAATTACTACATTATCCGTGCCTTGTGCCTAAACAATTTCCTCCCATAGCAGTCTCCCCTGGTCCCTATCTAAATTTGGGACGGAATATCACACCTAAAATTAATTTTTTATGCCCCCTCTGAAAATTCTATTCAAATATAGACTCTGTATGTTGCTCAGACTTAATAACCCGTTTTTTTATGCAACAGTTCAAGCGATCTCGGACATACAAATGCCACCTCACCCGCCCCTTTCACGGAACACTTCTATCTACTTGGAAGGCGAGATTTTAAAACCCCTGAATGTGAACATTCTGCAGGCATGTCCCCGACTTTTTGAATTGAACACGTCTCAGTAATGGCTAAAATACTAATGTTACCTTTGCACTAAGCAACTAGTCTCAACTCGTCCATCTTATTCCCAAGCACTGCGAATGTTTGTGTAATAAATATTTAAAGACCCCTCCTCTCTCTTTACCCTTTCCTGCCCTTTTCTCCTGTTATTCCCACTAAAACCTATTAGCTGTAGCGCTTGCCAATTAGTGCCATGCTGTCCCAATATCCACCTCATTTTGCCTAATATTAGTTCTCCTTCTCCTAGTCAACTTATATTACTTCCCCTGTGACTTTCACAGTTTTTCCCGCCGCCAAAACCCATACCACTAAACTATTCCTAGTTAAAGACCTAACAGCTGCCCCTCCACTGCGTTGGGCCATGCCTCGCAACCCACACCCTAATAAGTGAACCCATCCCTGGCATACATGTCATTTCTGCCATAAGAAGAGGTCCCAGTCGTCAATGAATGTTATCCGCATTTTTCCTACAGTATTGTCCAGCCAGCATTGTCCAAACCAATTGCTCTGGACAACCATTCAATTTCCAACTCCTCTCCTTGCAAAATGGTCCACATATGACAGGTTATCCCACCCTTACCTCCTAAGTAAATCTCTATTTGCTGACGCTAACCTGGCTAATCAGGTCCTCACTCCTACCTCTGCCACAATCGTTAACCACCCCAGCACTGAGATAGAAAAATGAGGATTGGCTCTCCATACCTCTCATGATGTCATCTAGACGGCCTAAAAAACCAATATTCCTTCATCCCAGCCCCAGGAAAACACACTCTCTGCCTCCTACACCTATCCTTCAAGCAGAATGGGCCCTAATCCATTACCTACTTGGCTATCCCCCCAACAACAACAATGTTTTTTAACCTTCCTTGGGTCGTCCTTCGTATGCTTTCCCAGTAGTCGTGCAGGGCGACATTCGTCAGGTAGCATTACACCACTTGCGGAATTCTCAAGAAGACGTTTCCTCAGATGTCGTCGTTGAGGTTTCTAGGGATGTCTCACTCCCACGTCTGCCAATGCATCCCCTTGGTGCTTGTTGTGGCATCCCCAGTAGAAACACCTCACACTCCGTCAGGTAGCACGGAGAATTTGTTGAAGTTGCCTCATCACAGTAGTTTTCTGTCTGGTTTCTCTCGATGTTTTCTGCCTCTCCAACAGTTTTCTTGATCTCTCAGCTTGGTCCATGTTTGCCCGGCCACTGACTTCAAGATCTTCCCCTCTTAACACAGCTGGGGCTCACAACATAAGGATTACTTCATATTCTTGTTCTCTTCCCTTGCCTCCGTTAATCGCCGGTATCTCCAGCTTAGCAACTCTGAGCTCTTTCTTCTCTGTCTGCTGGTAAAGTGCTCAAGAGAAGGGCATCCTGATTCAGATTCACAAGAGCACACAAAGGCGAGGTTCTTCACAGAGCTAAGTTACACGTCACCACTGAGCTAAGTACAGACGTCAAAAAAATAAAATAAAAAAAAAAAAAAGACTTGCCGGAACACTCCCCACTCCATCACAGAAAGACCATGCTAGGACCCGCGCAAACTGAGGGGGAAGCAAAGTACACGTCAACCCCTATGCAAAGTAAAGCACGTCAAACACCAGTGATCAAAGTACAACTTCACTACGACAATGCTAAGTACAACGTCCACCACTAAAAGCTACCCAAAAAAGTGCGGCTCCGGCCCGTACCCCCATGAACACCAAAACAAAAACCCAGCCCCCTCCCACTCATATATTTGTCCAGCTTTATTTCTTGGGTAGTCATAGAAAAATTGGTGGGCAAATTTTTTGTTAGTTGGATGAATTGAAAAGGACCTGCCTAGTATGGGCCAACAGAAGACCTGCTGGCAGTGTCCTTTCTATGTTTCTTATTTAAACTGCAGTATGACCTCTGGGACGTTCTGTTCTTTTCACTTCTTGATATAAATCCCCAGTAATCCTATTTGCCCCTTATTACGAATGCCTTAGGCATTGGCTGTCTTGGTTTAAGGTTGCGAAGTACATCTTGTCTTGCAGGGGCAAGCAAAGATGTACCATTGCTTGTATTCTATATACAAGCAATATAAAAACTCTTGCACATTGACACGGTGCCCACCGCGTTAGCTCATCTCTCCCAGCAGAGCAGCAGAAAGAGTGGAGGTCCGTAAAACTCAGGCGATAAGAACCATGCTTGGGCCCCCATCTGGACCAACACAAGTAATGTCTCAGATCCTGAGCCCCGGCTACCTTCCTTGGTGAATTAGAGTAAGATACATAAACGCCTGCAGAGTGGCCATGATCTGCACAGGCAGCAGGTACCCCCACTAAGGAGAGGATAATTGACAACCATGGCCAAGATCCACAAACTCTTCACATCAAAAACGGACTACTCCCTGGAATTTCGTTCGTTTTGGTGCTGCTGGGCCGAAGCTTGTGGCTGCCTATACAACTACTCTTGAGTATATAGGGTGGGGGGTGAAACCTCCCTGGTTGCTGGTACCCTCACACCACCTCCCTGGCGCCAGAATCCAGCCGATGTTTGCATCATGCAGCTACCCATCTCTAAAAGCTCCTCTGCAGTCAAGACAAAACCCTCACAATCATGCTGAGACAAGCATGGCACTGGCAGAGGGAGCACAATGTGGCAGTGTATTTCAAACAGATGGTTCTGTCGACCCTGACCGAAGAGAGCAGCATGCGTGGACTGTACCACAATGGTCACACACGAAGGCAGGCGACTCCCCTGACGGCACTCAACGATCCTTCAAGCTGACTAGGTGGCGATCAAGCAGGCATTGTCACATGCCCAATACGACAATCGACATCCGACCTGTCATACATGTTGATTCCACCTCTGCAATCATGCATGCCCTCTCCCATCCTCAACCACAGGACAATGTTCCACGCTCATCACATCGATCCTGAGCATAATGACAGCCTTAGAAGTGTTCTAGGGTAACAGATCGACATTGAACTCTGGATCGCCAGCCATGCTGGCATCCGGGAAATGATGCCGGCGATGATGCAGCCCAAGGCAGCAACTAGACTATCCACAGTTGGATTACTGTCCCAATCAGCCTACGACAGACCAAGCTGTGGCTGCCAGAGCAATGAAACTTATGGGGGAGTCTAGGTTGATAACCCACAGCTCATCATGGTACAGAGCAGCGACCATGTAGAACCTGCCCCTCCAAATGATAGCAGCTGGTCCATGAGCGCGAGTTTTGGAAACCGCCATCCATCCGGCTTCGTTTGGGCCTAGTTCTATTTTTCCTCCCCACAGCAAAGATGGATGGTAGACAAGGTGAGGAGGAGATGTGCCAGTACTGTCAGCGACGTTGTCCACGGCACCTAACACACTATCTTCTGGAGTGCGAAGTTACCTGAAGACACTCCGCAGGCAACTAGGAGTGATATTTCCCCTCCCCGACGAAGGAACCAGAGATGACTGGCGGGCCTAACACTAGTGTACCATGGAAGTTAAATCGAACCAGACAGCCTGTTACCCTGTGATAATGGACCTAAATCCCCTCCTCCTCGCTAAAATGTCTCCTTATTCGGAGTACATATGGTGTTGTCAGCTTATGAGATTGCAACACATCCAGTGAACTGGACCAGAAGAGTTGCTTGAAGCAGCATATTCGCATCATTGGTAGAACCTTCCCTCCCTCGTAGCCAGAGACGGTCAATCGCAAGATTGAGACCCTGCCAGGACTACATCTTGGCCGAACAATATACTACATACATACATAACTTCATACGGGAGTTCCTTACCACAGTAAATTCATTTTAAGACATTCTCTTCTTCCTGTATGTTTCTCTAATGAGTCTATATCCATCCTGTATAAAGGGACCAAAAAACTGAGCAAGCATAATCTAAAATGAGCCTCAACAATGAGTATAAGACTGTAAAATAACTTTTTGGACTTCTTTACTTATTTACTTCTTCAGATAAATCCAAGTAAACTGTTGGCCTAGTTTGCGCACACTAAGGCAACTGCTGTCTGGCTTTAGATTTCTGCTCACCACATGACTTCCCAAGTCCCCTTTTCCAAAACATTCTGTATGAATCAAGCTCTCTACTTCACCTAGATTATTGCATTGATGGGATTTTTTAATTAACCAAATGCTAGTACCTTACACTTATCGACATTGAACTTCAGCTGCCATTTTTAAGACAGGACATTATTTCCAAATCGTCCTGAGTTCAGTGCTATCCACGCCCAGAGTGAATCATACGGCAATCTTTGTATCATCACAATTAATATACCAATTTGCTCGTAATCCCCCCCCCTCATCAAGGTCATTAAATGTAAATTATGAACAAGAGAGGGCCTAAAACTGATCCTTGTGGAACGCCCACAGTGGACTAATTCCCCCCCATTCAGATTTCACTCCATAATGGAACTCTCTGCTTTTCTATTGGTAAGTCCATGTCTCTATCCATACTAGAAACTTTAACCTCCTATTCCATGAGCTGCCACTTTTTGTTTTTTTCAAGAGTCTCCTCCTGTGAGGTGACTCTATCGAGGGCTTTACAAAATCCAAATAAACAATATCATATTCCTTTACACTGTCAACTGCCTCAAATGTTTCTATTGAAGAAGGTTACGCAAGTTTTGTCAGGCAGGAATGATCCTCTCGTGAATCCATGCTGAATTCATTTATCAAGTATGGCTCGTTTCAAGGTGGACTTCTAATAATGTCAGCTATAATTATGAATTCATTAACTTGTCCCACTAGTAGATGTCAGGCTTATGGACGGTAATTGAAGGAAACGGAGACTTATTCCCCCTGATTTGAATACAGAACCACATAGGCCCATCTTTCCACAACCTTCTGGCACAAACAACCGGTAAGGATTGGACCATTAAATACACTACACTACGTTAATGGCAGACTAAAAGCTCCATCTTGCATTCTTAAGCACCCTGGAAAACAACTCATTCGGGTCCCGGGGACTTATTTTTGCCTCAGTTTATCTATCTGTTTAATAACCATGTCCCTCGTGACAGTAATATTAGTTTTAATTAAGCAAATTCATCCAGGGACTAATAAATTTGTTAATTACTGAGAATATCATTTACAATCTTCCTGTGTAAAAAACACTGACAAAATAGTCATTAAATAAGTGAATACATTTGCCATTCGGTTATCCGTCAGTTGTCCATTCGCCCAATTTTTCAGAGAGGTCCTACTTTTTTTTTCCCTTCACTTTGGATTAATTAGTCTGTCGATTCACTAGCACCTCTAATTTCATAAGTCACGTTTAGCATTTATAATCCCCCTTTTTTTACTTCTCTCTTTTAAGCTGAACATATTGGTCAGTAAGGTTAACCTCTGCCTCTTCTGATGTGCCTATAAATTCCCCTTTTCTCTCCCCCCTCCCCTCCCCTAAACAAAAGCTTTAATAACCTACTGTTAACTAAACCCATTTGGGATCGTTATTATCAGACCTAATAATCTCTCTGGGGAATGTATATACTCTGGGCAAACCGTGTACATTTTAAGAAAACATCATAAAAAGCAGATCCCTTCATAATCATAATATGATCATCATCCAAATAAAATCATTGAGCTAGATAACCCCAATCAAGATTAGAAACAGATGTTTCCCTAAAGTCATTATAGTGGGCAGAAAGGAAAATCAGGGATTTTTACTGTATATCATTTATTCTTCTGCATTCCCAGTTAAATGCTAAAGTTGATGGATTTGTGATCACTTGGCGCCAAGCTCCTATCAGTGATCTCCAGATTATTCACGAGTTGTTTCCCTTATTTGAGAAGACTAGGTCTAGCAAATTATTACCCCTGATAGGCCTCTGTTACACGCTTTGAGCTTTCAGAAAAACAGTCCAGAACTGTTTCCAAAAAGTCAACTGGATACTAAACTCAAATACACCCTGTCAAAGAACCTCCAGTCATTTGACCTAAAGTTAAAGTTCCCCTACTACTATGACTGTGTTAGTGGTGTCTATAGCCCTAACAATTTTTTTTCGTCCCCAAAGAAGTCGCCCTCAATCCGTGATCCAAGCCTTGAGGGGTCGGTATATAACACCTAGAATTAGTTTTTCCTGACCCTCTACAAACTCCTAAAACCCAAGGCAGATTCTGTTTTACTGCTCCATCTATTTTAATACCTGTTTTTTTATGCAACAATTTATATTTTCCTCGAACATATAATGCAACCCCTCCTTCCTCTTCCAATTACATTCCCTAACCCCCGCAAAACCCATTTTATTTTTTGAACAACTCTTAAATTCCCTGAAATATTACACTCATCAGTCATAATCCGAACTCTTTAAATCATACCACGTTCAGTTAATGCAATGATAACAAAGGTCCCAGCACATGCTACCAACGTAGTTCATTAATTTTATATCTTGCACTTCGAACTGTTAGCATAAAATTCTTTCCCACCAATATGTTTTTTTTCTTCTGCACATTTTCTCCCTATTGATCTTTTGTATTTTACACAATTTCCTGAAATTAATATCAATACCCAGAGTTACAACTCCATGACAGTTACCTATTAAGATTTAATAATCAGAGCAGGGGATGGGATGGATTGGGTATGTATGGCCATGGCATCATTACATACATCATTTCTACACCACCAAGAGCGCGGCTAACATATTTAGGGCTAGGGGGGGTTTGTTTTTGGGGAATATCTATCTCTATCTATAAAGCAACATGGGGAGAGGTACAAAAAACCCAGCTCCCTTCCTGTGATAAGTTAACCCCATTCCCGAGCAGTATGTCATTTAGGGGATGAGTATTGGAGCCAGTGGTAATTGATTGGTAAGGAATTAAATTAATGGGGTTGTACATGGTATTCTAGTAATACACACATTAGCTGCGGGTATTCCAGTCCATTGTAAAAAAAAATATGTTACAAACACCTCTTCTTGCCAAATCCACATATAACAGCGCCCCCCTTCTTTCCTAATTAATGAACTATAGTCTGTCCCTGAACTTCGAACTAATCCCTCACTTCTAATGCTTGCCTCATCAATTCCTCCAGCACTGACAAATAATAAGGATTTGATATCCCATTAATACCCGTTCATAATGTTGTTCAGGCCGGCTACAAATGTCCTCCTTCCCTGTCCCCAGGAAAGCAAACCCCTGTCTCTACTCCTGTCCTTCAAGCAGAAGCCCTATCCATGGTATCTAACCCTGGCTTATTATTTCGATTCCCCAACAACAATAATATTTCTTAACTTCCTTGTTGTTGTTTGTCGTGACGATCCCATAAGTCACTCAAACATTCGTCGGTACACAGAGAATGCGTTGGAGGTTTTCCACAAGATTTTCCACAGCATCTCTTTTTCTTCTCATTCGTTTCTTCTTCTGGCTTTCCATTTCGTCTTCTTTGAATCGTCAACTTCGCTCCCTGCTGTCCAGCTACTGAACCACGATCCCTTTCTGACCCTGAGGACCCTCGAAACAGAGGAATACTACGAATCTTCTTTGTTTTCCCCCCTCCCTCGGTCAATTCCGACGTATCTCCATCTCTCTACCCTCGGGGGAGGAGTTCTCTTCCTTAAGCACTGCTGGTAAAGTTGCTTCGATGGAGGGCATCTTGATTCAGTCCATGGGGAAACACACACACAAGACACTTTCTTTCCTTCACAGAGTTAATACAGTCACCACTGAGTTAAGTACAGGTCACAACTCCTTAGTTCTTAAAACCCTTGGAACTTAAGTTCTTAACTTATGTTCTTATGTTCTTCGAACTTATGTTTCTTAAACCTTCGAACAAGTACAACATGCTAAAAACCAATCTCACCACACTGACAATAACTTTTTGGTGTGCAGCTTGCACTAGACGTTGATCCGAAGGCAGCCAGCTTTCAGGAGAAGGGCTTACATCTTTTCATCTCATCCCCTGCATGCATCAGCCTTACCTAGAGATTAACAATATGCAAAGAATTCGCAAGAAGCCAGGCGAAATATACCACAGACACTGATCTCTCTGGGCCGAAGGAGACTCGAACCCTAATGAACCCTTGGAACAAGTATCGCAAGAGTGGCTTTACCATTCTCACCACACTGTAACCAAATGGCGTCCAGCTTGTGCTAGAACCGTTGATTTCCAAGGCAGCACCACTTTTCAGGGAGAAGGCTTACAAGCGCTTTTCATCTCATCCCCTGCCATGCATCAACCCTTAATACTAGAGATTTTAACCAATGCCAAGGAATTCGCAGAGCAGGGGCAAATATACACACAACGCTGATCTCTGGCAGAAGGAGCTCTTGCGAATTCCTTGCCTAGTGAAAATCTCTAGTAAGGCTGATGCATGCAGGGGATGAGATGAAAAGCTGTAAAGCCTCTCCCTAAAGCTGGCTGCCTTGGACCAACGTCTAGCACAAGGTGAACGCCAAGGTATTGTCCAGTGTGGTGAGAATGGTAAAGCACTGCATACTTGTTCCAAGGTTCGTAGGTTCGAGTCTCCTTCGGCCCGAGATCAGTGTTTGTGTATATATTGCCCTGCTCTTGCGATTCCTTGCATATATATATAATATATATAAATATAACACAAAGACAACACACACCACACATAAATATATATATATATATATAATATATATATATAAAAATATATATATATATATAATATATATATGTGTGTGTGTGTGTGTGTATGGTTAGGAGGTAGGTTACTGAAAAGCAGTGAAGAGTTTTTGAACGAGATAGTGAGGCTTCAAGTTAGAGAGTATGTAGGAAAGAGGAAATTTTGTTTCCCAGTAAAAGTAGGCCTTAGAGACAAGGATGGTGGTTGAAGGTCCCAACCGTGGTTTTTAATATATTAAAGATGGGGTTGTAAAGAGAGTAAATGCGAGGTCTTGGCAAGAGGCGTGGAGTTAAAAAAGATAAAGAAATCCACACTACACAGTGGGAGTTGTCCACAGCTGCTCGTTGCTGATGACCTGTGCTGTTGGAGATTCTAAGAGAAGCTGCAAGAGAGATTGGGTGTATGAATTTGGAGGGTGTGCCAAAAGGAAAAAATTAAAGGGAATACAGGAAAGAGTAAGGTTATGAGGATAACAAAAAGATTAGGTTGGATGAAAGATTGAATATCCAGATTGAGGGAGAGAGGTATGGAGGGAGGTACGTATTCCAATATTTGGAGTGGACGTGTCAGCGGATGGTCTATGAAAGATAGGTGAATCATAGAATTGATGAGGGGAAAAAGAGTAGTGGTGCACTTAGGATTCTGTGGAGACAAAGAACTTTGTCCTTCGAGCAAAGAGAGGGGGATGTAATGAGAGTATAGTTTTTACCAACGCTCATTATATGGGTGTGAAGCGTGGGTGAATGAATGTTCCAGCGAGGAGAAGGCTGGAGCAGTGAGTTGTCATGTCCCTGAGGGCAATGTGTTGGTGTGAATAAATGCAGAGAATTCGTATTTGGAAGTTAGGAGGAGGTTGCGGGATTACCAAAAAACGGTTGTCCAGAGGGCTGGGAAAGGGGGGGGGAGTGGTTCGGACATGTAGAGAGAATGGAGCGAAACAGATGACTCAAGATGTATCAGTCTGTAGTGGAAGGAAGGCGGGGTAGGGGTCGGCCCTAGGAAGGGTTGGAGGGAGGGGGTAAAGGAGGTTTTGTGTTCGAAGGGCTTGGACTTTTTCCAGCAGGCCATGCTGAGCGTGTTGATAGGATGAATGGAGACAATGGTTTTTAAAAAATTAAATACTTGACAATTTGCTGTTGGAGTGTGAGCAAAGTAAAACATTTTATGAAGGGTCAGGGAAACCCGGCAGGTCGGACATGGTCCCTGGAGATGGAAGTACAGTGCCTTGCCACTCTAATGGGAGTGAGTGTTAATGTTGCAGTTTAAAAACTGTAGTGTAAAGCACAACACCCCTTCTGGCAAGACAGTGATGGAGTGAATTGATGGTGAAAGTTTTTTCTTTTTCGGCCAACCCTGCTTGGTGGTAATCGGGCCAGTGTGATAAAAAAAAATAAATATATAAATATATAAAAATATATATATATATATAAATATAATATATATATAATCTATATATATATATATATATATATCTATAATATAATATATATTTACAATTTTGCGATCCTTGGCTCATCTTGCCATATAGGACAAGCGAAAATTTGTGTATGTAATAATTTTGGCCAAAATCAGTCTGACTTAACGAAAAAAATATATTCACAGTTGTTTGTTAGCTTATAAAATTAATTGTAAAACAAATCTAAAAATATATTAGTTGGATTAGCCTAAAATAAATGCTCGTTGTTAAAATAAGGTTAGGTAAGTTTTTTTTTTAAGATTCTTTTTGGTGCAAAATTAAAAATTTTACATAACATTAAATGAAAAATAACATATCATTAAAAAAAAAAAACATATAAAGGAACAAATTTACAGAAAGGACAAGATTGGAGTCCAGAACCAAAGTTCATTGGACGGAGCCAATGATCCTGGATAACTAACGGGCTTTCTGAAACCAGAACCTGCTCTGCCCGCAACAACTACAATCAATCTCACTGGAATGGTCCAATAGTGAAATATATAGCCTCAGCAAATGCTTCAGAGTGTGTCAGGGAGATAGAACCCGCCTCCTGGCAGTGAGAGCCCCCTCATGCAGGGGATTTTCTGTTGGCTGTTCCCAACGTCCTGCTTGGCAACACCGCCTCGATAAGGAAACCCACAGAACCATCCGTAATCCGTGTTGCCATTTATCGCCGAACCTGACTTGCAACGCCCTATCTCGCCGAACTACAGGTGTATTTGTGGCCGTGAAGCCCAGCAGTCCGATTCGGGTAACTACTGTGTCTTGTGTGCCGTAAAAAAAATCCCCGAAGGGGGGGGGATAAGATTGCAAGACATGAGGAGGTTTATAAATTATCAAGAGGAGCCTCACAAGCAGCTGATCCCCCAGCAGTAAGGAGCTACCGCAGCTATGTCTTGATCTAGAATGGCAGCCAGAAGCGTCCAGGTGGTAATCACCCTTCAAGCCTGGGACAGATGGGAAGCAGGTGGTGTGGACTATACATGTCATCTACCTTGGCTGATACCTATCTCCAATACACACCAAGGCAGGAAGGAGGGCAGCTGCCAGCTTCCAGGGAGTACCAAAAGTCTAGAAAATCCGGAGAACTTACCCATCATTATATGTTTGTTCCCAAGGCTTCAGAGACCTTTGGCTCATTGGGGAAAGATGCATCTAAATTCCTTTTTTTTTTTTTTTTTTTTTTTTTTTTTATTAAAGGTGCTGGAAAAAGACTCCTCAGGGTAACTAGGATCCCAGGCCAGCAAGTTTTCCTGTTCCGCGGGCCAGTGCGGGCTGTTCAAAGGGTAATGCCTGCTGTATTTTTTTTGGGCACACGCCCCAGCTCCTGAGTAGCTGATAGATTTTCGCCTTATAATAGGTGATACACCACGTAAGCAACATGTAGCCGTAAATGCACTTTATATCAACAATATCTCTTAAATCCTTTTGTGCATATTTAGTAATAAAATATTCCTATTGGTAAAAAAAGTAATGAAAAGATGGGTGGTAGGAAGATAGAATAACCAAAACGGCTTCAGGAAGAAAATCCAAAATATTCAATCTCTTGTAAATTGTGGGACCGTGGTCCCCAATTTACACCAGAAGTGGACCCAATCCTATATGAATATATAATAATATATTATATATATATAATATATATATATCGATATATATATTATTATATATTATATATATATATATATATATATATATATACATATAAATAAATTTTATTAGTTGATTTATTCATAGATATGATACAGAATTATAAATCCCATATTCTTCTATTTGCCTTATTACGTAGCTTAGCATTGCTGTCTTGGTAAAAGGTTGCTGCTTACCCATAACCCCCAAGTCCTTTTTTTCCGCAATCTGTATGGCAGTTTACATTATTTAACTTATAAGTGCTAGGGTATGGACGAACTCCACCGAGCCTTCAGAACCTTGCATTTAGCTACATTGAACTGCAATCTGCCACATTTCAGTCCCCCAGAATAGAGTTTGTCTAAATCCCTCCTGAAGTTCCCTAACATCTACTTATGAATCAATATCCTACCTATCCTTCGTGTCATCCGGCGAATTTGCTCATAATCACTAGTAATTCCTTCAATAAAGATCATTGATATATATAAACAACAACGGCCTCACGACTGATCCCGGTTGGAAACGCCACTTGTTACTGATCCCACTCGATTTATAACAACCCCCATTATAATGGACCTCTTGCACCTCAGTCGCTACGCGACAGTGAGCCATGATTCGATCCACGAGAGCACACAAACCCTTCCCCCAATGGCCATGAGCTGCTACTTTTCTCTTCATAACAGTCTTTGGTTTACTCTGGAGAGGAGTTCCGGGGGTCAACCCCTCGCCCGGGCCCGGTCTGTGACCAGGCCTCCCTGGTGGATCAGAGCCTGAATCAAACCAGGCTGTTGCTGCTGGCTTCACGCAAACCAAACGTAACGAGCCACAGCTCGGCTGATCAGGAACTGAACTTTAGGTGGCTTTGTCCGTTCAGTCCAGCTGAAACATGCCCAGGTCTGTTGTAAATCCCCCCCTTAGTTTGCTGGGAGGCAGTTGAACAGTTCTCGGGCCCCTGTACAGTTATGTATGGTCTCTTAAAAACGTGCAGTGGACACCACCTGCTTTTTCATTGGGGGATGGTGCATCGTCTGCCATGGTCTTTGGCTTTCGTAGTGAGGAGATTTTTCCGTGGTGCAAGTTCGGTACTAGTCCCTCTAGGATTTCCCAGTTATATAATCAAGTCTCCTCCCTCCTGGCGTTCCAGGGAATACAGGTTTAGGAACCTCAAGCGCTCCGTAAATTGAGTGTGTTTTATCTCCGTTATGCGGCGCCGTGAAAGTTTCTCTGTACATTTTCTAGGTCCGGCAATTTCACACCCTGCCTGAAAGTGCTGTTATGTGCAGCAATATCCAGCCTAGATAGGAACAAGTGACCTGAAGATTGTCAATCATGGGCTTGGCCTCCCTAGTTTGAGGTTTCTCATTATCATCCTGTCATTTTTCTAGCAGATGCGGATGAATACAATGTTATGGCCCGTTGAAGTGAGATCCCTCGACATGATCACTCCCAGGTCTATGAAAGACGTTGGTGTTCGCTCTATTTTGTGGCCCAAATTGTTTTTGTACTCCTGACGGGAAGATTTAATATTTCCCTCATGTTTACCATATCTGAATAATTGAAATTTCTCTCTCATTCGTTGAGCTTCATATTTCTTTTCCCCTGCAGCCCAACTGAAAGATTATGGGTTGATGTCCGCCTGGAGCTTGCGGGGGGGGGGGGGGGGGGGGGGTAGGGGGGGAGGCTGCAATGGGAAACAACCGTCATGCAGATTCGGGTGTCATCTGCAAGGAAGACACGGTGCTGTGGGCTGACGAATCCTGTCTATGTCGGAATATGAGGATTAGGGAACAAGATGGGAGCGAGTACTGGCCTTGTGAACAGAGGGCTTTTTCACCGTAGCCTTGCCTCGGACTTACTCTGATTGACGACTACTCCTCTGTGTCTGTTAGTGAGGAAATTAAGATTCATCGACCCGACTTTCCTGTTATTCCTTAGCATTGCATTTGGTGGCGCTATACGCCATGGTCCCACACTTTGTCGAAGGCTTTTCCAAAAGTCTGATATATAACATCTGCATTCTTTTGTCCTCCTCTAGTGCATTTAGAGGACCTTGGTCGTAAATGATCCAATATTGGAAAACAGACAGGAGCGACCTGTTCTAAACTAAAAACCCCATGTTTCCCCTGGGTTGTGTACTGATGGGTTCTAGATGGGTTGATCTTGGCCTTCTTAGGACCCTTTCCAAAAGATGTTTTATGATATAGGATGTTAGTGCTATTGTCCTGTAGTTCTTGGCTGTTGCTTTACTACCCCCTTTGTGGAGTGGGGGGGCTAATGTGCTGTTGTTTTTTAGTAACTGTGGGAGACCCCCGTGTCCATGCTCCCTCTCATAGGATGGAAAAGCTCGTGATAGGGGCTTCTTGTCAGTTTCTGATAACACAGAGTAGTTCCATGAGTCTGCCCTGGGGCAGAGTGCATGTGGCGTTGTCATTTTTTTTTTTTATATTTATCGCCCTTTTCGAAGTCATTGGCGTCAGGATAACATCGGATAGGCTTGTGTTAACAAATTTGTGGCTCTCTCATAAAAAATTATTTTTGATCTTTCGACTCTTCTCATTCTGGTTAGAGCGCTTGCTAAAAAACTGAGTCTTATGGACTTGAGTAGCTCACTCCATTTCCCTTGCTGTCATCTGTGTAGGACCCATCTTGTTGTAAGTAGGGGCCCAATACTGGAACGTTGTTCTCCTCGATTTTTGATTTTGGCATAGAGAAGAAATAACATTTGGGTTTTCTTTCGATTCATTTTATGGCTTTTTTTAGTTCTTCCCGCGATTCCCTGGACTCCTAACGGATTCCATTAGCTTAAATCGCGATGCTTGCCTATTTCTCTGAACTCAGTGTCTCCTACGGCATTCAGATATATTGACCTCTTTTAGTAGCCGCTCTGTTTATTCTTTTTTCCGTCGCCCTGTAAAGGAGCACCTGTCCTCTATCTATTTCTTAAAAATCTACTCCCTTCCTTTTCTTAAGGAATAACCTTGTGCATACATTCGAGTGCCACACCAGTAATCTGTTCTAGGCAATAAAGTTGGGGGTCTCTATCAAAGTGCTTTTAAACTAAAATCTAAGTAAATAATATCAAATCTTTTATCGTGGTCAACAGCCTCAAAAGCTTTGTACTGAAAGAAAGTTAATAAATTAGTTAGACAAACCCGGCCTCTATTGTAATCCATGGCTGAGTATCATTATCAAGCTTGCTTATCGAGATGGCTTTCCTTATAATCACAGCTATAATTTGACTATCTCAGTAAGTTGCCACAAACTTGAGGTCAGGCTTATTGGGCGTAGTTTGACGGTAACGATTGTCCCTGTTTTAAAAAAGAAATACATTAGCCCATCTTTCCACATATAACACTACACCCTGTTTGAAGAGATAAAATAAAATATTAGTTAATGGTTACAGAGGTCCATTTTGCATTCCTTAAGAAACCTTGAAAAAACCTCCATCAGGACCTCTCCGGTGACTTATTTTGCTTTTGCAGTCGTCTATCTGCTTCACACAACCATTTCACAGGGGGACTGGGGGCTTGGTTTACATAAATTACTTCTCTGATCCAACTAAAAAAATTAATTACCGGAAATATTATTAGTGTGCTTCCTGTGTAAAACCCGAGAAAAATAATAATTAAAAATCGATCTACATTTCAGTCCCTTTGTCAGTAAGATGCCCATAGTGTTTATTTTTAAGGGGACCTACTACTCTAACCTTTTGTTCTAATAATACCACCTGCAAACCTTTTTGGTTAGTTTTAAGAATCCCTAGCATCTTTAAACAATCATAGTCCCCTTTTAGACGTATCCTTATTAACCCCTTTTTAATGTCCCTCCTTAAATGTCCAATGTACTGATCATAAGATGACCCTCGGCCTCTTTTGGTACGCCTATAAATTCCTTTCCTTAAGCCCTAGTAGATATTTCAGCCTATTATTTCATCCATTATGGGTCATTTCTTTCTATTTGATCAAATTTCTTTATAAGGATAAACTTTCTTTTGAAGCAGCATGTATAGTGTTCAGAAAAACTGTCATAATTGATAGCTCTCTTCGTTAACAACAAACACACACAACACCCAGTCCCAACAGAGGGGATAAGTGTCTCTAAGCCCATTGTAATCCTGCCTAGGCGAAAGATCCCTTGGTTGTTTTACTGATTTAGATCCCTAACATCATACCTTTCCATTCATGCTAAATGTAATTTGATTTGTGGTCGCTAGCACCCAGTTTCCTCTGAAACTATCTAAATTATTATCAAGGGATTCAATTTGGTTTGCCAGAAACTAAGTCAACAGTGTATTAACCCCTTGTAGGTTCAGTCCTCAAACTGCTTCAAAAAACAATCTTGAACTACTTCTAAGAAGTTGTAATGAATTCTAAATATCCAGTCAAGAAATCCAATCATACTAGACTAAAGTAAAGTCTCCTAGAATTACTACATTATCCGTGCCTTGTGCCTAAACAATTTCCTCCCATAGCAGTCTCCCCTGGTCCCTATCTAAATTTGGGACGGAATATCACACCTAAAATTAATTTTTTATGCCCCCTCTGAAAATTCTATTCAAATATAGACTCTGTATGTTGCTCAGACTTAATAACCCGTTTTTTTATGCAACAGTTCAAGCGATCTCGGACATACAAATGCCACCTCACCCGCCCCTTTCACGGAACACTTCTATCTACTTGGAAGGCGAGATTTTAAAACCCCTGAATGTGAACATTCTGCAGGCATGTCCCCGACTTTTTGAATTGAACACGTCTCAGTAATGGCTAAAATACTAATGTTACCTTTGCACTAAGCAACTAGTCTCAACTCGTCCATCTTATTCCCAAGCACTGCGAATGTTTGTGTAATAAATATTTAAAGACCCCTCCTCTCTCTTTACCCTTTCCTGCCCTTTTCTCCTGTTATTCCCACTAAAACCTATTAGCTGTAGCGCTTGCCAATTAGTGCCATGCTGTCCCAATATCCACCTCATTTTGCCTAATATTAGTTCTCCTTCTCCTAGTCAACTTATATTACTTCCCCTGTGACTTTCACAGTTTTTCCCGCCGCCAAAACCCATACCACTAAACTATTCCTAGTTAAAGACCTAACAGCTGCCCCTCCACTGCGTTGGGCCATGCCTCGCAACCCACACCCTAATAAGTGAACCCATCCCTGGCATACATGTCATTTCTGCCATAAGAAGAGGTCCCAGTCGTCAATGAATGTTATCCGCATTTTTCCTACAGTATTGTCCAGCCAGCATTGTCCAAACCAATTGCTCTGGACAACCATTCAATTTCCAACTCCTCTCCTTGCAAAATGGTCCACATATGACAGGTTATCCCACCCTTACCTCCTAAGTAAATCTCTATTTGCTGACGCTAACCTGGCTAATCAGGTCCTCACTCCTACCTCTGCCACAATCGTTAACCACCCCAGCACTGAGATAGAAAAATGAGGATTGGCTCTCCATACCTCTCATGATGTCATCTAGACGGCCTAAAAAACCAATATTCCTTCATCCCAGCCCCAGGAAAACACACTCTCTGCCTCCTACACCTATCCTTCAAGCAGAATGGGCCCTAATCCATTACCTACTTGGCTATCCCCCCAACAACAACAATGTTTTTTAACCTTCCTTGGGTCGTCCTTCGTATGCTTTCCCAGTAGTCGTGCAGGGCGACATTCGTCAGGTAGCATTACACCACTTGCGGAATTCTCAAGAAGACGTTTCCTCAGATGTCGTCGTTGAGGTTTCTAGGGATGTCTCACTCCCACGTCTGCCAATGCATCCCCTTGGTGCTTGTTGTGGCATCCCCAGTAGAAACACCTCACACTCCGTCAGGTAGCACGGAGAATTTGTTGAAGTTGCCTCATCACAGTAGTTTTCTGTCTGGTTTCTCTCGATGTTTTCTGCCTCTCCAACAGTTTTCTTGATCTCTCAGCTTGGTCCATGTTTGCCCGGCCACTGACTTCAAGATCTTCCCCTCTTAACACAGCTGGGGCTCACAACATAAGGATTACTTCATATTCTTGTTCTCTTCCCTTGCCTCCGTTAATCGCCGGTATCTCCAGCTTAGCAACTCTGAGCTCTTTCTTCTCTGTCTGCTGGTAAAGTGCTCAAGAGAAGGGCATCCTGATTCAGATTCACAAGAGCACACAAAGGCGAGGTTCTTCACAGAGCTAAGTTACACGTCACCACTGAGCTAAGTACAGACGTCAAAAAAATAAAATAAAAAAAAAAAAAAGACTTGCCGGAACACTCCCCACTCCATCACAGAAAGACCATGCTAGGACCCGCGCAAACTGAGGGGGAAGCAAAGTACACGTCAACCCCTATGCAAAGTAAAGCACGTCAAACACCAGTGATCAAAGTACAACTTCACTACGACAATGCTAAGTACAACGTCCACCACTAAAAGCTACCCAAAAAAGTGCGGCTCCGGCCCGTACCCCCATGAACACCAAAACAAAAACCCAGCCCCCTCCCACTCATATATTTGTCCAGCTTTATTTCTTGGGTAGTCATAGAAAAATTGGTGGGCAAATTTTTTGTTAGTTGGATGAATTGAAAAGGACCTGCCTAGTATGGGCCAACAGAAGACCTGCTGGCAGTGTCCTTTCTATGTTTCTTATTTAAACTGCAGTATGACCTCTGGGACGTTCTGTTCTTTTCACTTCTTGATATAAATCCCCAGTAATCCTATTTGCCCCTTATTACGAATGCCTTAGGCATTGGCTGTCTTGGTTTAAGGTTGCGAAGTACATCTTGTCTTGCAGGGGCAAGCAAAGATGTACCATTGCTTGTATTCTATATACAAGCAATATAAAAACTCTTGCACATTGACACGGTGCCCACCGCGTTAGCTCATCTCTCCCAGCAGAGCAGCAGAAAGAGTGGAGGTCCGTAAAACTCAGGCGATAAGAACCATGCTTGGGCCCCCATCTGGACCAACACAAGTAATGTCTCAGATCCTGAGCCCCGGCTACCTTCCTTGGTGAATTAGAGTAAGATACATAAACGCCTGCAGAGTGGCCATGATCTGCACAGGCAGCAGGTACCCCCACTAAGGAGAGGATAATTGACAACCATGGCCAAGATCCACAAACTCTTCACATCAAAAACGGACTACTCCCTGGAATTTCGTTCGTTTTGGTGCTGCTGGGCCGAAGCTTGTGGCTGCCTATACAACTACTCTTGAGTATATAGGGTGGGGGGTGAAACCTCCCTGGTTGCTGGTACCCTCACACCACCTCCCTGGCGCCAGAATCCAGCCGATGTTTGCATCATGCAGCTACCCATCTCTAAAAGCTCCTCTGCAGTCAAGACAAAACCCTCACAATCATGCTGAGACAAGCATGGCACTGGCAGAGGGAGCACAATGTGGCAGTGTATTTCAAACAGATGGTTCTGTCGACCCTGACCGAAGAGAGCAGCATGCGTGGACTGTACCACAATGGTCACACACGAAGGCAGGCGACTCCCCTGACGGCACTCAACGATCCTTCAAGCTGACTAGGTGGCGATCAAGCAGGCATTGTCACATGCCCAATACGACAATCGACATCCGACCTGTCATACATGTTGATTCCACCTCTGCAATCATGCATGCCCTCTCCCATCCTCAACCACAGGACAATGTTCCACGCTCATCACATCGATCCTGAGCATAATGACAGCCTTAGAAGTGTTCTAGGGTAACAGATCGACATTGAACTCTGGATCGCCAGCCATGCTGGCATCCGGGAAATGATGCCGGCGATGATGCAGCCCAAGGCAGCAACTAGACTATCCACAGTTGGATTACTGTCCCAATCAGCCTACGACAGACCAAGCTGTGGCTGCCAGAGCAATGAAACTTATGGGGGAGTCTAGGTTGATAACCCACAGCTCATCATGGTACAGAGCAGCGACCATGTAGAACCTGCCCCTCCAAATGATAGCAGCTGGTCCATGAGCGCGAGTTTTGGAAACCGCCATCCATCCGGCTTCGTTTGGGCCTAGTTCTATTTTTCCTCCCCACAGCAAAGATGGATGGTAGACAAGGTGAGGAGGAGATGTGCCAGTACTGTCAGCGACGTTGTCCACGGCACCTAACACACTATCTTCTGGAGTGCGAAGTTACCTGAAGACACTCCGCAGGCAACTAGGAGTGATATTTCCCCTCCCCGACGAAGGAACCAGAGATGACTGGCGGGCCTAACACTAGTGTACCATGGAAGTTAAATCGAACCAGACAGCCTGTTACCCTGTGATAATGGACCTAAATCCCCTCCTCCTCGCTAAAATGTCTCCTTATTCGGAGTACATATGGTGTTGTCAGCTTATGAGATTGCAACACATCCAGTGAACTGGACCAGAAGAGTTGCTTGAAGCAGCATATTCGCATCATTGGTAGAACCTTCCCTCCCTCGTAGCCAGAGACGGTCAATCGCAAGATTGAGACCCTGCCAGGACTACATCTTGGCCGAACAATATACTACATACATACATAACTTCATACGGGAGTTCCTTACCACAGTAAATTCATTTTAAGACATTCTCTTCTTCCTGTATGTTTCTCTAATGAGTCTATATCCATCCTGTATAAAGGGACCAAAAAACTGAGCAAGCATAATCTAAAATGAGCCTCAACAATGAGTATAAGACTGTAAAATAACTTTTTGGACTTCTTTACTTATTTACTTCTTCAGATAAATCCAAGTAAACTGTTGGCCTAGTTTGCGCACACTAAGGCAACTGCTGTCTGGCTTTAGATTTCTGCTCACCACATGACTTCCCAAGTCCCCTTTTCCAAAACATTCTGTATGAATCAAGCTCTCTACTTCACCTAGATTATTGCATTGATGGGATTTTTTAATTAACCAAATGCTAGTACCTTACACTTATCGACATTGAACTTCAGCTGCCATTTTTAAGACAGGACATTATTTCCAAATCGTCCTGAGTTCAGTGCTATCCACGCCCAGAGTGAATCATACGGCAATCTTTGTATCATCACAATTAATATACCAATTTGCTCGTAATCCCCCCCCCTCATCAAGGTCATTAAATGTAAATTATGAACAAGAGAGGGCCTAAAACTGATCCTTGTGGAACGCCCACAGTGGACTAATTCCCCCCCATTCAGATTTCACTCCATAATGGAACTCTCTGCTTTTCTATTGGTAAGTCCATGTCTCTATCCATACTAGAAACTTTAACCTCCTATTCCATGAGCTGCCACTTTTTGTTTTTTTCAAGAGTCTCCTCCTGTGAGGTGACTCTATCGAGGGCTTTACAAAATCCAAATAAACAATATCATATTCCTTTACACTGTCAACTGCCTCAAATGTTTCTATTGAAGAAGGTTACGCAAGTTTTGTCAGGCAGGAATGATCCTCTCGTGAATCCATGCTGAATTCATTTATCAAGTATGGCTCGTTTCAAGGTGGACTTCTAATAATGTCAGCTATAATTATGAATTCATTAACTTGTCCCACTAGTAGATGTCAGGCTTATGGACGGTAATTGAAGGAAACGGAGACTTATTCCCCCTGATTTGAATACAGAACCACATAGGCCCATCTTTCCACAACCTTCTGGCACAAACAACCGGTAAGGATTGGACCATTAAATACACTACACTACGTTAATGGCAGACTAAAAGCTCCATCTTGCATTCTTAAGCACCCTGGAAAACAACTCATTCGGGTCCCGGGGACTTATTTTTGCCTCAGTTTATCTATCTGTTTAATAACCATGTCCCTCGTGACAGTAATATTAGTTTTAATTAAGCAAATTCATCCAGGGACTAATAAATTTGTTAATTACTGAGAATATCATTTACAATCTTCCTGTGTAAAAAACACTGACAAAATAGTCATTAAATAAGTGAATACATTTGCCATTCGGTTATCCGTCAGTTGTCCATTCGCCCAATTTTTCAGAGAGGTCCTACTTTTTTTTTCCCTTCACTTTGGATTAATTAGTCTGTCGATTCACTAGCACCTCTAATTTCATAAGTCACGTTTAGCATTTATAATCCCCCTTTTTTTACTTCTCTCTTTTAAGCTGAACATATTGGTCAGTAAGGTTAACCTCTGCCTCTTCTGATGTGCCTATAAATTCCCCTTTTCTCTCCCCCCTCCCCTCCCCTAAACAAAAGCTTTAATAACCTACTGTTAACTAAACCCATTTGGGATCGTTATTATCAGACCTAATAATCTCTCTGGGGAATGTATATACTCTGGGCAAACCGTGTACATTTTAAGAAAACATCATAAAAAGCAGATCCCTTCATAATCATAATATGATCATCATCCAAATAAAATCATTGAGCTAGATAACCCCAATCAAGATTAGAAACAGATGTTTCCCTAAAGTCATTATAGTGGGCAGAAAGGAAAATCAGGGATTTTTACTGTATATCATTTATTCTTCTGCATTCCCAGTTAAATGCTAAAGTTGATGGATTTGTGATCACTTGGCGCCAAGCTCCTATCAGTGATCTCCAGATTATTCACGAGTTGTTTCCCTTATTTGAGAAGACTAGGTCTAGCAAATTATTACCCCTGATAGGCCTCTGTTACACGCTTTGAGCTTTCAGAAAAACAGTCCAGAACTGTTTCCAAAAAGTCAACTGGATACTAAACTCAAATACACCCTGTCAAAGAACCTCCAGTCATTTGACCTAAAGTTAAAGTTCCCCTACTACTATGACTGTGTTAGTGGTGTCTATAGCCCTAACAATTTTTTTTCGTCCCCAAAGAAGTCGCCCTCAATCCGTGATCCAAGCCTTGAGGGGTCGGTATATAACACCTAGAATTAGTTTTTCCTGACCCTCTACAAACTCCTAAAACCCAAGGCAGATTCTGTTTTACTGCTCCATCTATTTTAATACCTGTTTTTTTATGCAACAATTTATATTTTCCTCGAACATATAATGCAACCCCTCCTTCCTCTTCCAATTACATTCCCTAACCCCCGCAAAACCCATTTTATTTTTTGAACAACTCTTAAATTCCCTGAAATATTACACTCATCAGTCATAATCCGAACTCTTTAAATCATACCACGTTCAGTTAATGCAATGATAACAAAGGTCCCAGCACATGCTACCAACGTAGTTCATTAATTTTATATCTTGCACTTCGAACTGTTAGCATAAAATTCTTTCCCACCAATATGTTTTTTTTCTTCTGCACATTTTCTCCCTATTGATCTTTTGTATTTTACACAATTTCCTGAAATTAATATCAATACCCAGAGTTACAACTCCATGACAGTTACCTATTAAGATTTAATAATCAGAGCAGGGGATGGGATGGATTGGGTATGTATGGCCATGGCATCATTACATACATCATTTCTACACCACCAAGAGCGCGGCTAACATATTTAGGGCTAGGGGGGGTTTGTTTTTGGGGAATATCTATCTCTATCTATAAAGCAACATGGGGAGAGGTACAAAAAACCCAGCTCCCTTCCTGTGATAAGTTAACCCCATTCCCGAGCAGTATGTCATTTAGGGGATGAGTATTGGAGCCAGTGGTAATTGATTGGTAAGGAATTAAATTAATGGGGTTGTACATGGTATTCTAGTAATACACACATTAGCTGCGGGTATTCCAGTCCATTGTAAAAAAAAATATGTTACAAACACCTCTTCTTGCCAAATCCACATATAACAGCGCCCCCCTTCTTTCCTAATTAATGAACTATAGTCTGTCCCTGAACTTCGAACTAATCCCTCACTTCTAATGCTTGCCTCATCAATTCCTCCAGCACTGACAAATAATAAGGATTTGATATCCCATTAATACCCGTTCATAATGTTGTTCAGGCCGGCTACAAATGTCCTCCTTCCCTGTCCCCAGGAAAGCAAACCCCTGTCTCTACTCCTGTCCTTCAAGCAGAAGCCCTATCCATGGTATCTAACCCTGGCTTATTATTTCGATTCCCCAACAACAATAATATTTCTTAACTTCCTTGTTGTTGTTTGTCGTGACGATCCCATAAGTCACTCAAACATTCGTCGGTACACAGAGAATGCGTTGGAGGTTTTCCACAAGATTTTCCACAGCATCTCTTTTTCTTCTCATTCGTTTCTTCTTCTGGCTTTCCATTTCGTCTTCTTTGAATCGTCAACTTCGCTCCCTGCTGTCCAGCTACTGAACCACGATCCCTTTCTGACCCTGAGGACCCTCGAAACAGAGGAATACTACGAATCTTCTTTGTTTTCCCCCCTCCCTCGGTCAATTCCGACGTATCTCCATCTCTCTACCCTCGGGGGAGGAGTTCTCTTCCTTAAGCACTGCTGGTAAAGTTGCTTCGATGGAGGGCATCTTGATTCAGTCCATGGGGAAACACACACACAAGACACTTTCTTTCCTTCACAGAGTTAATACAGTCACCACTGAGTTAAGTACAGGTCACAACTCCTTAGTTCTTAAAACCCTTGGAACTTAAGTTCTTAACTTATGTTCTTATGTTCTTCGAACTTATGTTTCTTAAACCTTCGAACAAGTACAACATGCTAAAAACCAATCTCACCACACTGACAATAACTTTTTGGTGTGCAGCTTGCACTAGACGTTGATCCGAAGGCAGCCAGCTTTCAGGAGAAGGGCTTACATCTTTTCATCTCATCCCCTGCATGCATCAGCCTTACCTAGAGATTAACAATATGCAAAGAATTCGCAAGAAGCCAGGCGAAATATACCACAGACACTGATCTCTCTGGGCCGAAGGAGACTCGAACCCTAATGAACCCTTGGAACAAGTATCGCAAGAGTGGCTTTACCATTCTCACCACACTGTAACCAAATGGCGTCCAGCTTGTGCTAGAACCGTTGATTTCCAAGGCAGCACCACTTTTCAGGGAGAAGGCTTACAAGCGCTTTTCATCTCATCCCCTGCCATGCATCAACCCTTAATACTAGAGATTTTAACCAATGCCAAGGAATTCGCAGAGCAGGGGCAAATATACACACAACGCTGATCACTGGCAGAAGGAGCCTTGCGAATTCTGCCTAGTGAAAATCCCTCTAGTAAGGCAGATGCATGCAGGGAATGAGATGAAAAGCTGTAAAGCCTCTCCCTAAAGCTGGCTGCCTTGGACCAACGTCTAGCACAAGGTGAACGCCAAGGTATTGTCCATGTGGTGAGAATGGTAAAGCACTGCATACTTGTTCCAAGGTTCGAGGTTCGAGTCTCCTTCCGGCCCGAGATCAGTGTTTGTGTATATATTGCCCTGCTCTTGCGATTCCTTGCATATATATATAATATATATAAATATAACACAAAGACAACACACACCACACATAAATATATATATATATATATAATATATATATATAAAAATATATATATATATATAATATATATATGTGTGTGTGTGTGTGTGTATGGTTAGGAGGTAGGTTACTGAAAAGCAGTGAAGAGTTTTTGAACGAGATAGTGAGGCTTCAAGTTAGAGAGTATGTAGGAAAGAGGAAATTTTGTTTCCCAGTAAAAGTAGGCCTTAGAGACAAGGATGGTGGTTGAAGGTCCCAACCGTGGTTTTTAATATATTAAAGATGGGGTTGTAAAGAGAGTAAATGCGAGGTCTTGGCAAGAGGCGTGGAGTTAAAAAAGATAAAGAAATCCACACTACACAGTGGGAGTTGTCCACAGCTGCTCGTTGCTGATGACCTGTGCTGTTGGAGATTCTAAGAGAAGCTGCAAGAGAGATTGGGTGTATGAATTTGGAGGGTGTGCCAAAAGGAAAAAATTAAAGGGAATACAGGAAAGAGTAAGGTTATGAGGATAACAAAAAGATTAGGTTGGATGAAAGATTGAATATCCAGATTGAGGGAGAGAGGTATGGAGGGAGGTACGTATTCCAATATTTGGAGTGGACGTGTCAGCGGATGGTCTATGAAAGATAGGTGAATCATAGAATTGATGAGGGGAAAAAGAGTAGTGGTGCACTTAGGATTCTGTGGAGACAAAGAACTTTGTCCTTCGAGCAAAGAGAGGGGGATGTAATGAGAGTATAGTTTTTACCAACGCTCATTATATGGGTGTGAAGCGTGGGTGAATGAATGTTCCAGCGAGGAGAAGGCTGGAGCAGTGAGTTGTCATGTCCCTGAGGGCAATGTGTTGGTGTGAATAAATGCAGAGAATTCGTATTTGGAAGTTAGGAGGAGGTTGCGGGATTACCAAAAAACGGTTGTCCAGAGGGCTGGGAAAGGGGGGGGGAGTGGTTCGGACATGTAGAGAGAATGGAGCGAAACAGATGACTCAAGATGTATCAGTCTGTAGTGGAAGGAAGGCGGGGTAGGGGTCGGCCCTAGGAAGGGTTGGAGGGAGGGGGTAAAGGAGGTTTTGTGTTCGAAGGGCTTGGACTTTTTCCAGCAGGCCATGCTGAGCGTGTTGATAGGATGAATGGAGACAATGGTTTTTAAAAAATTAAATACTTGACAATTTGCTGTTGGAGTGTGAGCAAAGTAAAACATTTTATGAAGGGTCAGGGAAACCCGGCAGGTCGGACATGGTCCCTGGAGATGGAAGTACAGTGCCTTGCCACTCTAATGGGAGTGAGTGTTAATGTTGCAGTTTAAAAACTGTAGTGTAAAGCACAACACCCCTTCTGGCAAGACAGTGATGGAGTGAATTGATGGTGAAAGTTTTTTCTTTTTCGGCCAACCCTGCTTGGTGGTAATCGGGCCAGTGTGATAAAAAAAAATAAATATATAAATATATAAAAATATATATATATATATAAATATAATATATATATAATCTATATATATATATATATATATATCTATAATATAATATATATTTACAATTTTGCGATCCTTGGCTCATCTTGCCATATAGGACAAGCGAAAATTTGTGTATGTAATAATTTTGGCCAAAATCAGTCTGACTTAACGAAAAAAATATATTCACAGTTGTTTGTTAGCTTATAAAATTAATTGTAAAACAAATCTAAAAATATATTAGTTGGATTAGCCTAAAATAAATGCTCGTTGTTAAAATAAGGTTAGGTAAGTTTTTTTTTTAAGATTCTTTTTGGTGCAAAATTAAAAATTTTACATAACATTAAATGAAAAATAACATATCATTAAAAAAAAAAAACATATAAAGGAACAAATTTACAGAAAGGACAAGATTGGAGTCCAGAACCAAAGTTCATTGGACGGAGCCAATGATCCTGGATAACTAACGGGCTTTCTGAAACCAGAACCTGCTCTGCCCGCAACAACTACAATCAATCTCACTGGAATGGTCCAATAGTGAAATATATAGCCTCAGCAAATGCTTCAGAGTGTGTCAGGGAGATAGAACCCGCCTCCTGGCAGTGAGAGCCCCCTCATGCAGGGGATTTTCTGTTGGCTGTTCCCAACGTCCTGCTTGGCAACACCGCCTCGATAAGGAAACCCACAGAACCATCCGTAATCCGTGTTGCCATTTATCGCCGAACCTGACTTGCAACGCCCTATCTCGCCGAACTACAGGTGTATTTGTGGCCGTGAAGCCCAGCAGTCCGATTCGGGTAACTACTGTGTCTTGTGTGCCGTAAAAAAAATCCCCGAAGGGGGGGGGATAAGATTGCAAGACATGAGGAGGTTTATAAATTATCAAGAGGAGCCTCACAAGCAGCTGATCCCCCAGCAGTAAGGAGCTACCGCAGCTATGTCTTGATCTAGAATGGCAGCCAGAAGCGTCCAGGTGGTAATCACCCTTCAAGCCTGGGACAGATGGGAAGCAGGTGGTGTGGACTATACATGTCATCTACCTTGGCTGATACCTATCTCCAATACACACCAAGGCAGGAAGGAGGGCAGCTGCCAGCTTCCAGGGAGTACCAAAAGTCTAGAAAATCCGGAGAACTTACCCATCATTATATGTTTGTTCCCAAGGCTTCAGAGACCTTTGGCTCATTGGGGAAAGATGCATCTAAATTCCTTTTTTTTTTTTTTTTTTTTTTTTTTTTTATTAAAGGTGCTGGAAAAAGACTCCTCAGGGTAACTAGGATCCCAGGCCAGCAAGTTTTCCTGTTCCGCGGGCCAGTGCGGGCTGTTCAAAGGGTAATGCCTGCTGTATTTTTTTTGGGCACACGCCCCAGCTCCTGAGTAGCTGATAGATTTTCGCCTTATAATAGGTGATACACCACGTAAGCAACATGTAGCCGTAAATGCACTTTATATCAACAATATCTCTTAAATCCTTTTGTGCATATTTAGTAATAAAATATTCCTATTGGTAAAAAAAGTAATGAAAAGATGGGTGGTAGGAAGATAGAATAACCAAAACGGCTTCAGGAAGAAAATCCAAAATATTCAATCTCTTGTAAATTGTGGGACCGTGGTCCCCAATTTACACCAGAAGTGGACCCAATCCTATATGAATATATAATAATATATTATATATATATAATATATATATATCGATATATATATTATTATATATTATATATATATATATATATATATATATATACATATAAATAAATTTTATTAGTTGATTTATTCATAGAT
>NC_069474.1:29898831-29904696 GCF_026875155.1 Cherax quadricarinatus | reverse complement strand
GTTTAAACGTGTGGGTGGGGTGGCCTGGCCGGGCCCGCCCTGGTGGCTCCCGTATCTCCAACCTGACTTCTTACAATAAATACTACTCACCTCTCATCCTACATTAAGATAAGGTAAGTACTGATTGTACTGTGTGTGTATTTTACTTTTTATTGTTTTTAGTTCCTAGTTCTATTGCTAACTTAATATATGTTAGTGTAAACTTGTTATCTGGCATTTATTTGCATTTATAAGTGGGGAAAAAAAATAGTCGTTCTACTTTCCAGCAATGTTCGTTTTCCCAGCAGTAGCCTGGAATCTAACCTGCCATATAAGTGGGGCCCTACTGTATGTTCATGAGAGTCTCCTGAAAAAAAATACAGTATATTCATGGGAGTACCCTGAAACAAAATATATTCATGTTGTTTGGAAATGAGAGGTACATTTACCTTAATCTCTGTTTAAAAGATTAAAGTATTCTTGATGTTAACATACAAATGAATTGTTAAATTAATATTGGGTGTGCAGCTAACTGATAGGCTTAAACTTCATCAACTACTTCTAGCTCGGTACTTCACTTACTCGAAAAGAACATCGTATCTGTATTCTTCTTAAAGCTTCTTCTTCACCTTTCAAACAAACTGGCTGTATCCACCGAAGCAGGGTGGCTCAAAAAGAATAACAAAATTTTCTCTTTTTAACTTTAGTAATGTATACAGGAGAAGAGGTTACTAGCCCCTTGCTCCTGGCATGTTAGTCACCTCCTACAACACGCATGGCTTACGGAGGAAGAATTCTGTTCCACTTCCCCATGGAGATATGAGGAAATAAACGAGAACAAGAACTAGTAAGAAAATAGAAGAAAACCCAGAGGAGAGTGTGTATATATATGCTTGTACATGCATGTGTAGTGTGACCTAAGTGTAAGTAGAAGTAGCAAGACGTACCTGCAATCATGTGTGTTTATGAGACAGAAAAAAAGACACCAACAATCCTACCATCATGTAAAACAATTACAGGCTTCCATTTTACACTCGCTTGGCAGGATGGTATACTTCCAGGGCGGTGCTGTCTATCAACCTACTACCTAGTCTTAAATCATGCTTTTAAAACTGGTTATTAACTAGTTTGGGATATTTTCTGTTTGGAGGAACATTGGAACTGTCATATCTGCACACTTCTGGCAAGACATTGATAATGTGAATGATGGTGAAAGTGTTTCTTTTTCGGGTTACCCTACCTCAGTGGGAGACGGCCAGTGTGTTAAAAAAAAAAAAGAGATTTATGTGAAATTCATTCATTGTTTGTTAAGGGCAGCAGGCTGCCTGTAAGAACTTTAATTAACCAAAAGAAGTTCCATTAGAAATTGTTTCAGAGAAATTCTTTAAGCACATTTTTATTTATTTTTTTTTTTTAGTTTTTTTTTCTTCATAAATTAAAAAACAAATAATCTGGCAAGTAATTCTACATTTTTGGCCCCTTTTATTTATTTGCATCAAATTTTTCCAGAGGTTTATGTGAACACAAATATCAAAGAAGTATTTGTTTCCTGGAAGTGTCTTAAGTCAGCACACCATTTTCATTGTAGTGTTTTAAAGATGTGGAGTGAACAGTAGTAAATATTTGACATTAATATTTGGTAGGTTTATGTAGTGAGTTCATAGTAGTAGTTTGTGAAGAGAAATATATATTTGGGCAACCATATCAGAATTCTTGAAACATTAATAAAAAGTCTAATAGGATACTCAGTTCTTTCAAAGGCTGTGTTTAACGTATCACAAATTTTTATGATTGCATCAGAAACTTTTTGGCAAGAGGTAAGTAAATATTTTTTGGCAAAAAGAAATGAGTACACGCTGCTTTAGATCATTTTGAAAAATTTTTTTTGATAGAAATGTTGTTTTAAAAATTTTGGGGTCTTTTAATTTTTAAATGTTGTTTGATCACTTTTGTAAGGGGGTTTATCTTGGCCCTCTTTTGAGACAGTCGGGAAGGGTGTGTTTTTTTCAAGTGTTTGGGTTAAAAACATTGGGAGAGAGGGAAAATAAAACTCAAGGGGGGGTTTACTGAGGGGGTTTTGGAATTTATAGGGATGAAGAGGATAAGATGATAAAGAGGGTTTTATAGTCTGTGGTAAAGGTAGGAGGGTAGAGGTCATCCCAGGGAATGCAAAAGGGGAGGGGGTTTAAAAAAGAACTGAGTTTTAGGATCTTAAGAATAAAAAAAAAAAAAGGCTCGTGTGAGCATGTTAATGGGAAAGTAAATGAAGACAATACAGTTTTTTTTTAATGGCATGTGGTTTGTGAGAAAAGGGTAACATAAAAAAAAAACGGGAAGACAAATTAGCCAGCTTTTGTCCAAAGGGGGGGAAAAGGGGGATTTTTAACACTCTAAAGGAAATTTTTTGGGGCATGTTGCGGGTTGGGGTAATTGAATTTTTGATGTCACCACATTTGAAAAAACGGGGGCAAGGGGAATGAAAACAGTAATAAATATTTTTCCCTCTTTGGGGTCCCCCAAACCTTGGTAGGGAGACTCCCCTTAAAAAAAAAATGCAGCTTTCTTGAATTTTTGGTGGGTATTTCCTTCCTTGCTTCCACCCCTTGTTTTTTTTTTTTTTGTGATACATAAAAAGGGAACCTGATGCTTTTTTCAGAGGTTTTTGGAGGAGCCCGGAAGAATGAGTTTGGGGAAGTTTTCGATCAGATAGCTACTAAGTTTTTGGGCCTCGGGGATGCGTTTGCAAGACTATTTTCCTAATGTAGAGAAAAAATTTTAAATTTTTATTCACATTATCAATTTTGAGGGGGAAGGGTTTTTTTTTGGGTTTTGAATTTTTTTTTTTTTTTTTAATTTTAAAAATTTGGGAAAAGTTTTTCCAATTTAAAATTTCTTTAAAAATTCATTTAATGGAGCATTTTTTCTTTGGGGTTTAACTCAAATTATTCTTGTGAGAAAAAACCTAGGTACTTTTTCATTTTCTTTTTTTTTATAAGCTGATTTTCAAGAAGATTTTTTTTTTTTGTCATGGGTTTTTTTTAGTTTGTTTATGGGCTTTGTGGGGATTTTTTTTTTGGGGTTTGTTTATAGTGAATTTTTTGAAATTTCAAAATTGATATTTTAAACTTTGCTTCCTAGGGTAACATGAGTATTATTTAAAAATTTTTTTCCAACAGAATGAAAAATAATGGGATTGAAGCTAATGATCTCCCTTTTTTTTTAAAAACTAAAAAATTTTGGTCACATGCTGGACATTTTGGAAAACCCTCCCCCTCTTTTTTTGCAAATTTTCTCCATTTTTTTTCATATGGTAAGATCTTTTATAAATTTTGTTTATAAAATGTTTGGGTAAAATTTGCTGGTTATTTGTAAATTTACAAATTATGAATTTTTAACAAATTTGAGTTTTCAGTTCCATAGCAATGCAGAAAACTTTATAAACAAAAGGATACATTCCTCAAATGTATCCTTAAAAAAAAAAGGAAAAAAAATTTATACCAGAAAAATTTCCCGGCCCCTGTTTAAAAAAGAACCCAAACCCCCCGGATTTTTTGGCCCCCAAACAATTTTTTTTTGCTTTTTAACCGGGGTTGGTAAAGTTCCCTCCCATTAGGGTAAAAAAAAATTAAATTTGTTTTTTAAAAACCCGCATAGTGAAAACCCTACCTTTTTGTTTTAAATTTTTGGGGTTTTATTTTTCCTTTTGGGTTTCCAAATTTGGAAAAAAAAATGAATTGGCCGGAAATTTAAAATGCCTTTTTTTCCGCAAAAAAAAAAATTTGGGGGTCTCCTGGGGTTTCCCCCTTCCCCTTTTTCCCCCTTCCTTTTCCCTTCCAAAACCACTTCGGGTTGTTTTGAAAATTTAAAAAAAAAACCCGGAAAAAACTATATTTTGGTGGAGTAAGGGTCCCCATTTGTGGTTCCCCAGTAAGGGGTAGTTGGTAGAAGAAAAAGGGTTAACAAAAATTTTAAAAGAAGTTTTTTAAAAAACCAAAAAGTTAAAAGTATTAACCAAATTTTTAAATCCCCCCAGAGTTAAAAACAATTTTAAGTTTATTTAAGTAAGTAATTTTTTTAGTTTAAGGGAATTAATTATGTAAAATTCAAAAAAAAGAAAAAAACCCCGGGCCTTTAAAGGGGGCCAAAACCCCCAAAAACAAAAAACTGGGTTTTTAAACTAAAAAAATTTTCAATATAAAAAAATTAAATTTTCCTCCCCATCCCAAAGGGGGGAAAAAGGGAAAAAATTTTGCCCCCTGGATTTATTTTTGCCTTTTAAAAAGGTGGTTTTCCCCCATAAGGGGTTAGAAATTAAAAAAGAAAATGGTTTTTAAAATTTACCCAATTAAAATTTTTTTCCCGGAAAATTTTTTAAACCCCCATTTTGCAAACCCATTTTTGGTTGCCAAAACAACCCTTTCAAAAAAATGTTCCTTTAAAAGGCTTTGGGGGGGCCCTTAAGTTAAGGGGAGGGAAAAATTCTGTAAAAATTTGGGGGGAAGAATTTCCCCCCGGCTTAATTTTAGGGGTTTTTAAAAGTAAAAGGAAAATTTTCATTTTTTTAAAATTGCCCATTATTTGTAGGCCCAACCCCGTTTGGGGTTTTCCTCCAGGACCTTTTTTTCCCAAAAGCCAAATTAAAAGGGGGAAAAAGGGGCCCTTTTGTTGAAAAAAAAACCTGGAGGGGGCGAAAACGGGGGGCCACTATAAGGGAAAAAAACTTTAAAAATTCTTTTTCCTTTAAATTTAAAAAAAAAAAAAACCAAATTTTTGTTTTGGCCCTGGCTGGGGTGGTGGTGCGGGTTTTGGGGGGGTTGGGGTCCTGTCCCGGGCTCCCCCGTCTTTTTTTTCTAAAATTTTTGGTCTGTTTTTCCCTGTCTGGTTTGTCTGGGTTTTGTCTGGGCCCGCGGGTCTTTTCTTTTGGGTTCCTTTGTCGGGGTTTCTTTTTTTTCCCCAGGAAAACCAACTTTTTTAATTAACAGGTAACGAAATGTAAAAAATTATTGGGAAAAAAATAAAACCCCAAAAAAAAAATAAAAAGACAAGTGCATTTTTTCCTTGGTTTGGGGGAAAGGAGTGGGGAAGGGAAAAGGGGAGGAAAGGGGGGGGGGGGGGGGTTTGGGGGGGCTTCTTGGGGGAAGAAGGGAGGGGGGAATGGAAAATGGGAAAAAAAAAGAAGGGGAAAAAGGGAAAAAAGAAAGGAAAAGGGGGAAGGGGGGGGTTTGGGGTAAAGGGGAAAAAAAAGGGGAAAGGGGGGCCATGTCATTAAAAGGTCATTTAAAATCTTTTCTTTTTTTTGTTTAATTTGCACCCTGGGAGTTTGCTAAAACCAAAAGGGTTGGTATTCATTTTTACTCACACCCTTCAGGGGTTTGGATTTTTGTTTTTCGGGGTTTCCAAGGAATTTATAATGTTTTTTTTTATTATATAAACAAAAAAGAAAGGGGGGAAAACGCGAAAAAGGTTTTTTTTGGAAAAAATAGGGGGGGAAAAATAAAAAAACCATTTGAAAACCTGTTTTTCAAGTTCCCCAAGTAAAATAAAGCTCTGATAAATTATAAAAAAAAATTAAAAAAAATTTTTTGAATTTTTGGAAAAAATTTTGGCAAAAAATTTTATTTGGCCCCTTTTTGTGGGAAAAAGGTTTAAAATTAAAAGACCTTTTTTTGGCTCCCAAAAGGAATTTAAATTAAATTGGAAAAAAAAAAACCCCGGGCCCCTTTCCAAATACCAATTTCCTAAATTTTTAACCCGGGTACCAGCCCCCCTTTCCAACCCCACGGGGAAAGCTGTTTCCAATCTCCAAATTGTTGGAAAAATTTTTTACCTATTTTAAAAAAAAATTTTTTTTTTTTCCCAAAAAAAATAAATTTTTTTTTTTTTAAA
>NC_069474.1:29883831-29893831 GCF_026875155.1 Cherax quadricarinatus | reverse complement strand
ATATCAGAGCATAAGTCAATATATCCATACTCATTATTTATCATTTTTAAACCCGTACCTCTAACTAATCCTAGTTTAAAGTCCTAACAACCCCCTCAACTGAGTTAGCAAGAAAACCCACACCTTCCCTGGATAAGTGAACCCCATCCCTGGCATACATGTCATTTCGGCCATAGAAGTTGTCCTAGTTGTCAATGAATGGTACTGCATTATCCTTACAGTGTTCATCCAGCCAACAATTAATACCAATTGCTCTGGACAACCATTCATTACCAACACCTCTTCTTGGCAAAATGCCACATATAACAGGGTGCCCCCCCCTTCTTCCTAATTATGTCTATAGCTGTCCTGAACTTTCTAGCTAAATCCTCACTTCTACGCTTGCCTACATCATTGCCTCCAGCACTGAGGCAAATAATAGGATTAATCCCATTACCGTTCATGATGTTGTCAAGCCGGCTAACAATGTCCTCCATCCCAGCCCCAGGAAAGCAAACCCTCTGTCTCCTACTCCTGTCCTTCAAGAAGAATGCCCTATCCATGTATCTAACCTGGCTATCACCAACAACTACAATATTCTTACCTTCCTTGTTCATCGTGACGATCCCAGTAGTCGACTCACATTCGTCGGGTAGCACCGAGAATGTGTCGGAGGTTTCCACAAGAGTTTCTACAGCAGTCTCTTTCTTCTTCATCGTTTCTGGCTTTCCATTCGTCTTCTTGATCGTCAACTTCGTCGTCCCCTGCTGTCCAGCCACTGACCACGATCCCTTCTTGACCTGAGGACTCGAAACAGGAGGACTACTACGAATCCTCTTGTTCTCCTCGGTCAATCGCCGTATCTCCATCTTCGCTGCCCTCAATTCTTCCTTAAGCTGCTGGTAAAGTTGCTCGATGGAGGGCATCTTGGTTCAGTCCACGGGAGCGCACAAGACACTTCTTCACAGAGTTAAGTACAGGTCACCACTGAGTTAAGTACAGGTCACCACTGAGTTAAGTACAGGTCACCTCTGAGTTAAGTACAGGTCACCACTGGGAAGTACAGGTCACCACTGTGATTCACTCAGATGAATCACAGGGATGTTAGGAAGTATTTCTTCAGCCACAGAGTAGTCAGGAAGTGGAATAGTTTCGGAAGCGATGTAGTGGAGACAGGATTCATACATAGCTTTAAGCAGAGGTATGATAAAGCTCACGGTTCAGGGAGAGAGACCTAGTAGCGACCACTGAAGAGGTGGGGCCAGGAGCTTGGACTCGACCACTGCAACCTTAACTAGGTGAGTACACACACACACACACACACACACACACACACTGTGCATTGTGTACGTCAAACCCATACTGGAGTATACAGCACCAGTTTGAAACCCCCACCTGGTCAAGCACGTCAAGAAATTAGAGAAGGTGCAAAGGTTTGCAACAAGGCAGCTTCCAGAGCTAAGTGGAATGATGAAATTGAGACACATGTGCAACATCTGGGTATCTATTGTAGACGTTTCGTCATCCAGTGGCTTTATCAATATAAATTCCAGGACATAACTTGGAGACAGGAGAACTATGTACAGAAGATGAGGTAATCAGTCCCTCAACCTAGCAGTAGGTGCGAAGAGCACCATAGTCGTGGAGATTCTGAAGCAGAAGCAAGGCGCCTGACGCTTATATAGTAACGTCAGGTGGAAATGGGACGGGTAGCAGACGAGGGCATAGTCACTGGTAGGCGGGATTCCCCAGTGGAAGTAGGTCCTACCCAAAGAGATGGGTTAGTTGTAGTAGTAGTTGTCGTAGTCGTGAAGGTTATGTACATGTCCTCAGAATCAAGATTCCATGATGTTGCAGTGTCTGACAGGTTGTACAAGAATGGTATACAATACCGACAAGATGAATGTGGAATGTCCTACGAAAAAAAGCATAAGAACATAAGAAAGGAGGAACACTGCAGCAGGCCTGTTGGCCCATACTTGGCAGGTCCTTTACAATTCATCCCACTAACAAAACATTTGCCCAACCCAATTTTCAATGCTACCCAAGAAATAAGCTCTGATGTGCAAGTCCAACTCAAATCCAACCCCTCCCACTCGTGTACTTATCCAACCTAAATTTGAAACTACCCAAAGTCCCAGCCTCAATAACCCAACTAGGTAGACTGTTCCACTCATCAACTACCCTATTTCCAAACCAATACTTTCCTATGTCCCTTCTAAATCTAAACTTATCCAATTTAAATCCATTACTGTGGGTTCTCTCTTGGAGAGATATCCTCAAGACCTTATTAATATCCCCTTTATTAATACCTATCTTCCACTTCATTCATTCTCCCTCCCTCCCTCCCTTCCCTCCCCTCCCTCCCCTCCCCTCCCCTCCCTCCCCTCCCTCCCCTCCCTCCCCTCCCTCTCCCCCTCCCCTCCCTCCCCTCCCTCCCCTCCCTCCCCCCCTCCTCCTCCCTCCCTCCCTCCCTCCCTCCTTTTATATACCTCCACATATCCAAAACATTGCTAGGATCTATAAATACTTTGTATATATTCCAAGACAATAGTAAATGACCAAGGCAGGTGTAAATATCCACCTGTCAGTGTGTTTGTGACAATGTGAGTACAATTTCAGTACCTAATATGTACTAGAGTCAGAACAAAGATTGGTTATAAAATGACAAGAACTACTATAAATTGCAATTATCAGAACATAAAAATTATCTAAAATAATATGAAAATAGAAAAAAAAAGGTATATTGGCAAGTCTTCTGCAAGTGGCAGGACTCCATGTTGCTGTCACGTGAGCATCCAGTGCCAACTTCTCGGCCTCATATCTCTGTAAGTACTGACCCTAATTTTTTTTTATCCTTTAACACTTAGAAAAATATGCTCTTTATTTTCATGAAAAAAAGGATTTTTTTATTTTTCAAAATATTTGAGGCACTGGGGTAGTGAACGTATATATACGTTTGGACCATTTACGGGTTAATATTCTATCTAATAGAGTTTACTACACTTTATATTACCTTAAATTATAGTTGTCATTTCTGGTCAGCATGGAAATGTTTGGAGTGTTTAATATACACTTTTGTGAAGGCTCTTCTTTCTTCTCACACATGCTTTTATAGTAGGATAGATTTTTGTGCCTTATTATATGACCACTAAGTAGGGTCCTTTTCCTTGTTTTCTCCACAGTTCGAACACTCAGTAAATTTTGCATCTTACTTAGCTGTATTGATCTCTGTCATCATTTTCATCAGGTTGCTGGCTGCACTACTTACTACTCCTTATTAACACACTGGCCGATTCCCACCAAGGCAGGGTGGCCCGAAAAAGAAAAACTTTCACCATCATTCACTCCATCACTGTCTTGCCAGAAGGGTGCTTTACACTACAGTTTTTAAACTGCAACATTAACACCCCTCCTTCAGAGTGCAGGCACTGTACTTCCCATCTCCAGGACTCAAGTCCGGCCTGCCGGTTTCCCTGAATCCCTTCATAAATGTTACTTTGCTCACACTCCAACAGCACATCAAGTATTAAAAACCATTTGTCTTCATTCACTCCTATCAGACATGCTCACGCATGCCCGCTGGAAGTCTATTGTTTGATAAGGAATTACTTGAATTTTCGACTGACACATTATTGCTTGGACTAGCCGAGTGTGCTGAGGCATCGCTCGAAAAGACTTGAGACATGCTTGCAAAATGTGAAACAAGAGTTTAGAGAAATAAAAGAAAATATAACTGGGGAACACACAACACAGTAGACTTAAATGGGAAGAATATACTTAACTATTCTGCATAAGTAAAGGAAAATTGACAAGTCACACTGTAAGCAAGGAAAACTCGCATGAAAATAAAAAAAAATTACTCAACTGGATAAGCAACACTTTGAAAATCAAGAGAAATTGTACTTTACTCAAATCAAATTTACTCAAATTTACTTTAAATTGAATTAATGGCACAGTGAGTTTTCTTTACTCTCAATTCAACAAAGAAATTCAACAATAAATGGTAAATCAAACAAAAATGATAAAATGGAATCAATAAATCTTGTGCAAAATTAAAACAAACTGGGAAAGCAATTCTATCCAAAAAAAATAAAATGACAGAACAAGGAATGTGAAACTGAAATCACAGAATATTGCACTGAAATAAACTGTAGCAGTATTGCAAATAACAATTTCTAATCAAAAGTACTGCACAGCACAACACTACATAAAAATTTCTGAAAGAAAAAATTTAATGGCAGCACAATGTTTACACAAGAATTATTGCAAAAGGAGTCAATATTGCAATAATAAAAAAATTACACACAAAATGCAGTTTACAAAAACAATAAAAAAAATTTATCAAAGAATGAACTGATTAGAACACTTAATTGCAGCTTAAGCAAACACTTACTGAACAAGCAAAAGAATGATTTACTTTAAAAAGAAGGCAAAAATTGCACTAAGAGTGAATTCAATGAAATATTAAAAATAATAAAGGCAAAAATGCAAAACAAAGAAAGGTTAACACTCACACTGATGCAGCAACAAAACACATCAATATATGCACAATACTATGAGAATTTTCTTGCAATGAAGCTTGGAGTGACAAAAATTGGAAAATAATTGTCTTGCTTCAACAAAATAATGGCACTATTGTCTGTGGAGATAAGACCAATTAGACACTGGCTAAATAAAAAGAATTAACACAAGAATGTTCAACACAGAGAAAAAATGGAGAATGAATAAATAAAAAAAAAATCAGCAAGTACAGTGGACCCCCGCATAACGATGGCATCACATAGCGATTATTTCGCATACCGCTTACTTTAATTGCAAAAATTTTGCCTCACATACCGCTTAAAAACCCGCTTACCGATTTTCTTCCGAGACGCGCTCACATGTTCCGCCGGTGGCATTGTTTACCAGCCAGCCTCCGCGGTAACATCCAAGCATACAATCGGAATATTTCGTATTATTACAGTGTTTTCGGTGCTGTTTCTGGAAAATAAGTGTCCATGGGCCCCAAGAAAGCTTCTAGTGCCAACCCTGTGGTAAAAAGGGTGAGAATTAGTATGGAAATTAAGAAAGATTTTGAAGGGTTTGGGGCTAACCCTGAGAAGCCTATGCCAGTTGTGGAATCCATTGTGCCTACTTCAAAAATTAAGGAAATGTGTGCACAGTGGGTTGAACTGCAAACCTTTATGGATGAAAATCACCCTGACACAGCTGTTGCAAGCCGTGCTGGTGACTATTTCAATGACAATGTTGTGGCCCATTTTAGACAAATCGTAAAGGAACGGGAGGTACAGAGCTCTATGGACAGATTTGTTGTGCGACAGAGGGTCCAGTGACTCTCAAGCTGGTCCTAGTGGCATTAAAAGAAGAAGGGAAGTAACCCCGGAAAAGGACTTGCTACCTCAAGTCCTAATGGAAGGGGATTCCCCTTCTAAACAGTAAGAAGATAATGCTCTCCCCTCCTCCCATCCCATCAATCATCACCAGATCTTCAATAAAAGTAAGTGTCATGTAAGTGTGCATGCCTTTTTCAGTTTGTGTGTATTAAAATTAACATTTCATGTGGTAAAAAAATTTTTTTTTCATACTTTTGGGTGTCTTGCACGGATTAATTTTATTTCCATTATTTCTTATGGGGAAAATTCATTCACATAACGATTATTTCGCATAACAATTACCCCTCTTGCACGGATTAAAATCGTTAACCGGGGGTCCACTGTACACAAATGCTGGGAGAAAAAAAAATAACTGAGACAACACTGAGTTGTGATACAGAATATAAGGTAACAAGTTACTGAATTACTTCACTGCATAAATTACTAGACAAGGAACACAATACTGCGAACACACGATAATTGTGAAGTGTAAACACAAGGTTATACTGCTTATATATTGCACACAACAAGGAAAAACATTAAAGTACAGTAGGGCCCCACTTATACGACGGGTTAGGTTCCAGGCTGTCGCCGGAAAGCAGACATCGCCGGAAGGCAGAACGCCATTTTTTTTCCATTTATAAATGCATATAAATGCCAGACAACAAGTTTACACTAAATTATATTAGGTTAGTAATAGAACTAGGCATTAAAAGCACACAAAGTAAAATACATTCACAGTAAATTCATTACTTATCTTAAAGTATTTGTAATCTTAATGTAGGGAGAGAGGTGAGTAGTACTTATTTGTAGGAAGTCAGGTGCAGGTAGCCCAGGTGTAGTTAGCCCTGGCTCCCTGTCTCATACTTAATATACGATATTTAACCCTTTCAGGGTCTAAGGCCAAAATCTGAAGTGGTGCTCCAGTGTCCAAGAAATTTTGAAAAAAAAAATTATTTTTTCTTACAGAATTAAAGAGCATATTTTTGTGAAGGTAATAAGACAAAAAAAAAAAATATGATCAGTACTTACCGAGATACAGTACCAAGAAGTTTGTCAAAAATGATGTGGTGGCGGCAACATCGACGAATTCCACATACGCGCATTACATTATTTTGTGGTTTTAGTTGTTTTTTCTTTTCTTTTCCAATTTTTTTCTATTCCTACTAACATTTGGGGCCTGAGAGACCAATACTGTATATAATGTATATATATATAAACTCACTGTATTGAACACAATAACCGCACTAAAGTTATTATCATATTATTGTTTACCACTGTTGTTTATTACAATAAACATGCACAAATATTGTATAATACTAATGTTCTATCATATATTTACATATTTACAATCACTGGACATGGTTTTAAAACTGCTGGAGCTTGTGGAACTCCTTGAAACAAGGCACCATACACAGAGGTACCTTACATTCCTCACACATGAACCGAGTGTCTTTGCGTCTTTGTTGCCGTCGTTTTGTTTGTGCACAGACAATGCATCTCTTCTGAGCAAATTTCTTCTGAGTTGAAGGAAGCTGTATTATGAAATGATCACCTTCTCTCCTCAAACGCTTGGGTATATCCTGAGGAATTCGAGGACCATGTTGTATAGCAGGTGTTGTTACCTGGTACACTTCATTATGAGTTGTCTGACAACAGACAAACAAAATTCACCATACGGTGGTCTGTTGCCAGTCTTTATTTGGTACATATTATATGCATTGAGCATTGAAATGTCCATGAGATGGAAGAAAAGTTTCATGTACCACTTGTAACTCTTACGAACACAGTCAACAAAACCAATCTGCATGTCACACTTGTCAACCATGCGCATGTTTTGTGTATAATCAATCACTGACACTGGTTTTCGAATACGTTCATTAGTCACTCGATCAACTTTGCCACTGTCTTGCATTTCATTAGGGTGAATGGTTGTCAACAATGTGACATCTCGTTTGTCATGCCACCATAATGCCATGATGTCATTGGCAGTAAACACCTGCACGTCATCACCACGAGCACCTGCGTTGAGCCTGGGCATATGTTTACGATTAGAACGCACTGTGCCACACACATCTGTCTTGTTCACTCGCATGAAATCACTGAGTAATGGGCTTGTGTACCAGTTATCGGTATATAATGTATGCCCCTTACCAAGATAAGGTGCCATCATGTTTCTCACTACGTCACCTGAGATACCCAATAACATCTTGGTATCTTTCAATGTTTTACTACCCGTGTATACAACAATATCCAACACCAGGCCACTGTCACAATCACAGAGTACAAACAGTTTTATACCAAAGCATTTCCTCTTGCTCGGTATATACTGCTTGAATGACAGTCTACCTTTGAACAAAATCAAAGACTCGTCAATTACAAGATTCTTGAATGGATAAAAGTATATCCTGAACTTTTGTTTGAGATACATGAAAACATTTCTAATCTTGTATAACCTGTCACTTCTGTCAGGCCTGGTTTTGTCAGAGAAGTGCAACATACGTAAGAGTAAGATAAACCTGTTCACTGGTATGATTTCACTGAAGACCGGGGTAGAAATTAGCCGATCTGTGGACCAGTGTGCTTTTATATTATGCTTATAGACGTGATGTGGAGAAATTTTCTCCAGGAGGGGGGTATAAGCCCCCTTCAGCCCCCTTCAGCCCTTTCAGCCCTGAGGGGCCACTCAGAAGGGGCGAGCGTCTTGTTTACTGCTAGAGTGAGTAATTGATCACAGATGCTATGCCACGTAGTCAAATGACCTCTGCTCCTTGCAGCGGTGTTGCAACGTGTATTTTTATAAGAGACAGTACATCTCTTACTTAGCAGGACAATTAAGGAAAATCCTGCTCCCACTTTATTACCATAGTAAAGATAAGTGTACATTGTTGTCTATGATTAAGACAGCAAGAAACAAACATTCTGCCTTGCTTCATCGAGGAGGTGACAAGGATGCAAGGTACTAGGTCAGCGTTTTTTTTTTGTGCTGGGGGCAGTGACGGCATGGAGCGGTGGCGTCTGGCAGACTATCTTTGACTCTAGAGAGAGTGACACTGACGCCAGGATAACCAACAAAGAACACTGATCTGTGCGTTAGTGTGGACAAAGTGTCTCACAAAACACGATAAACATAGGAGAAGTGTGATCAGCTTCTCTTGTGATACATTGTGAACAATAAAGACAAATCTTGTGGAACATAGTGTACCAGGGTGCGTTTCCTAGACAATGGAAGACGTGGACATCCAAGGACACTTCAGCTTCTATCAAGTCACCGATATCTGTCGAAGGTGGAGAACACCATAGCTCACGTTACAAAGAGCAAGGTATGTTACGAATTTCTTGTAGATCGGGGGATTGCGCAATTCTTGAGTCACAAGGAGTTTGTAATCAACCTATAATCGGCAGTAAGGTGTGGACTTTTGAGTCCAAACAAGTAAGTATTTCGTCAGCCATCATTGAATGAAATATGCTGACATAACACCCCCTAGGGGTAATTTATACTTACAAATTGTATCTCTTGACAGCCCACTGTTGTGATGGTTTCGACAGCTTCTAGACCTCGTCTGCAGGGGCGGCTGTGTAGACGATTTGCTGTCATTTATCAGCTAAGTGTTCATTATATATAGTTATAATAAACACAGCAGGTAAGGCCAAAAATTCTCAACAGAGTTTTGTCAAGAGATACAATTTGTAAGTATAAATTACCCCTAGGGGGTGTTATGTCAGCATATTTCATTCGATGATGGCTGACAAAATACTTACTTGTTTGGACTCAAAAGTCCACACCTTACTGCCGATTATAGGTTGATTACAAACTCCTTGTGACTCAAGAATTGCGCAATCCCCCGATCTACAAGAAATTCGTAACATACCTTGCTCTTTGTAACGTGAGCTATGGTGTTCTCCACCTTCGACAGATATCGGTGACTTGATAGAAGCTGAAGTGTCCTTGGATGTCCACGTCTTCCATTGTCTAGGAAACGCACACTGGTACACTATGTTCCACAAGATTTGTCTTTATTGTTCACAATGTATCACAAGAGAAGCTGATCACACTTCTCCTATGTTTATCGTGTTTTGTGAGACACTTTGTCCACACTAACGCACAGATCAGTGTTCTTTGTTGGTTATCCTGGCGTCAGTGTCACTCTCTCTAGAGTCAAAGATAGTCTGCCAGACGCCACCGCTCCATGCCGTCACTGCCCCAGCACAAAAAAAAACGCTGACCTAGTACCTTGCATCCTTGTCACCTCCTCGATGAAGCAAAGCAGAATGTTTGTTTCTTGCTGTCTTAATCATAGACAACAATGTACACTTATCTTTACTATGGTAATAAAGTGGGAGCAGGATTTTCCTTAATTGTCCTGCTAAGTAAGAGATGTACTGTCTCTTATAAAAATACATGTTGCAACACCGCTGCAAGGAGCAGAGGTCATTTGACTACGTGGCATAGCATCTGTGATCAATTACTCACTCTAGCAGTAAACAAGACGCTCGCCCCTTCTGAGTGGCCCCTCAGGGCTGAAAGGGCTGAAGGGGGCTGAAGGGGGCTGATACCCCCCTCCTGGAGAAAATTTCTCCACACGTGAGGCATAAGCATTATTGTTGCAAAAAGCAAATACATTCTGCAACAGTCATCTCTTTCC
>NC_069474.1:29794115-29883331 GCF_026875155.1 Cherax quadricarinatus | reverse complement strand
TTTTGGGGTGTTTTGTTGCAAGTTCGGTACTGCCCCTCTGATTTTCCAGGTGTATAAATATGTATCTCCCCTCCTGCTTCCCAGGGAAACAGGTTTAGAACCTAAAGGGCCCCCCCCAGTAATTGGGGTGTTTTATTCCTTTATGCGCCCCGTGAAAGTTTCTGTCATTTCTAGGTCGGAAATTTCCCCTGCTTGAAAGGTGTGTTAGAGTGCAGCAATATTCCAGCCTAGATGAACAAGTGACTGAAGAGTGTCATCATGGGCTTGGCCTCCCTAGTTTTGAAGGTTCTCATTATCCATCCTGTCATTTTTCTAGGAGATGCGATTGATACAATGTTAGGGGTCCTTGAAGGTGAGATCCTCCGACTTTGATCACCCCCAGGTCTTTGACTGGTGTTTCGCTCTATTTTGTGGCCAGAATTTGTTTTGTACTCTGATGAAGATTTAATTTCCTCGTGTTTACCATATCTGAGTAATTGAAATTTCTCATCGTTGAACTTCATATTGTTTTCCGCAGCCCACTGAAAGATTTGGTTGATGTCCGCCTGGAGCCTTGCAGTGTCTGCAATGGAAGACACTGTCATGCAGATTCGGGTGTCATCTGCAAAGGAAGACACGGTGCTGTGGCTGACATCCTTGTCTATGTCGGATATGAGGATGAGGAACAAGATGGGAGCTAGTACTGTGCCTTGTGGAACAGAGCTTTTCACCGTAGCTGCCTCGGACTTTACTCTGTTGACGACTACTCTCTGTGTTCTGTTAGTGAGGAAATTATAGATCCATCGACCGACTTTTCCTGTTATTCCTTTAGCAACGCATTTTGTGCGCTATTACGCCATGGTCACACTTGTCGAAGGCTTTTGCAAAGTCTGTATATATTACATCTGCATTCTTTTTGTCTTCTAGTGCATTTAGGACCTTGTCGTAGTGATCCAATAGTTGAGACAGACAGGAGCGACCTGTTCTAAACCCATGTTGCCCTGGGTTGTGTAAACTGATGGGTTTCTAGATGGGTGGTGATCTTGCTTCTTAGGACCCTTTCAAAGATTTTTATGATATGGGATGTTAGTGCTATTGGTCTGTAGTTCTTTGCTGTTGCTTTACTGCCCCCTTTGTGGAGTGGGGCTATGTCTGTTGTTTTTAGTAACTGAGGGACGACCCCCGTGTCCATGCTCCCTCCATAGGATGGAAAAGGCTCGTGATAGGGGCTTCTTGCAGTTCTTGATGAACACAGAGTTCCATGAGTCCGGCCCTGGGGCAGAGTGCATGGGCATGTCATTTATCACCTGTTCGAAGTCATTTGGCGTCAGGATAACATCGGATAGGCTTGTGTTAATCAAATTTTGTGGCTCTCTCATAAAAAATTCATTTTGATCTTCGACTCTCAGTCTGGTTAGCGGCTTGCCTAAAAAACTGAGTCATATTGGGACTTGAGTAGCTCACTCATTTCCTTGCTGTCATCTGTGTAGGACCCATCTTGTTTAAGTAGGGGCCCAATACTGGATGTTGTTCTCGATTTTGATTTGGCATAGGAGAAGAAATACTTTGGGTTTCTTTCGATTTCATTTATGGCTTTTAGTTCTTCCCGCGATTCTGACTCCTAAAGGATTCTTTTAGCTTAAGTTCGATGCTTGCTATTTCACTGACCAGTGTCTCCCTACGCATTTCAGATATATTGACCTCTTTTAGCCGCTCTGTTATTCTTTTCCGTCGCCTGTAAAGGGAGCGCCTGTCTCTTTCTATTTTACATCTACTCCTCCTTTTTCTTAGAGGAATAAGCCTTGTGCATACATCGAGTGCCACCGAGTTAATCTGTTCTAGGCATAAGTTGGGGTCTGTGTTGCTTAGTGTATCTTCCCAGCTTATATCAGTTAGGACTTGGTTTACTTGGTCCCACTTTATGTTTTTTTTAGAAGTTGAATTTGGTGAATGCTCCCCCGTGACTTCTCATTTTGTCGGCGGGGGGTCCACGTTTCGCTGAACCTCAATTTTGTTTGACGAGTATATTGTTTTGTCCCATTTTTTTTTCCTTTGGGAAAACAAAACCCCTTTTCCCCCTTTGGGGGGCTGGTTGGCCCCCCAGGGTTTCCCTAGTGGGTTTGATCTTTTTTGGCCCCTTTTAAAAGATTTTATGGGATTTAAAGTTTTTGGCCAGTTTTTTCCTGTTTTTTTAAATCCCCTTTTGGGGAAAAAGTGGGGATTGCATTTTTTTTGTAAATGGGGCAGGCCATTTCCCCCCAAGGGTGGAAAAGGCTGCCCCTTTGGGTTTTTCCAGTTTATGCCACAGATCCAAGTGGCCATGGGGCAAGGTTTGGGGTTTAATTTTCCCCTTTTTGGGTTTTGGCTGGTTTTCCGGGTTTGGAACTTTTTTCCCCCTTTTTTTTACTTCATCCTCCCGCCAAAAAGAGCCCCCAATTGGGGTTTTGGGTAATTTTCCTCGTATCTTTGGACCCTCTTTTTTGGGGGCCCTTTTTTCCTGGTTTTTTCTGTTTTTTTTTGGGCAAAAAAAAAAAATTTTTTATTGGTTTTATTCTTTCTTTGACTAAAAACTTTTCCCAAAACATGGTTTTCCGGGTTCCCCTAGATTAAATTTATATTTCCCCCTTTTTCCCTTTCGTTAATTCCCCCCCTTCCCCGGGCCTTTTTTTCCCTTTAACATTACCCCTCCCAAGGGGAATTAACCCCTTTCCCTTTACTTCTCCCACCAGGAAGTTCTGGAAAGTTTTCCCTTTTTTTGTTTTTTCCCGGGCAACCTTAAGGGCCCCTTTTACTTTCCCCCCACAGATATAGAATTTTTTTGGTAAATGCTCCCTCCAGTTTTCTTTTGGGGGGCTCCAGGCCATTTTAATCAAAGGGCAGAAATTTTTTTAGGGGGACTTTTTAAAATCTTTCCCCTTTTTTGTAAAACCCCAGGTTTTTCCATTAAAGGGGCCAAGCTTTAAAATTGTTTTGTCTTTTTAAACCCCCCCCTTTTGTGATTATTTTCCCACAAAATTTCCTTTTTGGGTTTTTACCCAAAAAATTTCTTTTTCCTCCTTTTGGGTGTTTTTGAAACCCCCAAAAAAGGGGGTGGGGGGCAAATTTTCCAAAAAGGGGCAATTTTTTTTTTTTCCATGCCGGGGAAAGGGGGTTTGATTGGACCAAAGACTACACAATAAAAGGTTTTGGGGTTTTGATTTACTGAAAAATTTCCACTGAACCTTTGAAAAAATTTCTTTAAAAAACCTTAAAAGGGAACCTCCCCTTTTTTTTATTTCCCTTGTTTTTAAACCCCTGGGACCCCTATTTTTTCCAATACCTTTTGGGCCCCCAATAAACCGGCAGCCCCCCCCCCCAAACCACCCCCAGGTGGGGGGTTTTGTTTTTTCTTTTTTCCCCTTTTTTTTAAAAAAAATTTTAAAATTTGGTTATTTTTTGGGGGGGTTTTTTTGGTTTTTCAACGTTTTTTGGGGGGAATCGGGGGCCACCCCAAAGCATATTTTTAAACTGAGAGTTTTTTTTTTGGCCCAAAAAAATTTTTGGTGGCTTCAAAAGGGGTTTTAAAAGGCCAAATTTTAAGCTGTTTTCCTTTTAGAAAACCTGGAACCCTTTTCCTTACAAAAGGGGGGGAAACTTTTAAAAAAGTTCGGGGGGGGTTTTTTCCTTTGATAGGGCCCATCATTTTAAAAAAGGTGGCTTATTTGATGTCCCCTTTTTTATTTTCCCTTTTGCCCAAACCCAACAAACACTTTTTTTTTTGGGGTTTCTTTGACAAAATTTTTTAAAAGTTTCCCTTTTCCTTACCTTCTTTTCCCACACCTAAAATATTTCCCCAATTTTTTTTTGGGAAACCCAGTTTTGCTTTTTACCTTTGTTTGGCTATTTCCGGGGTTTTTCTGTTTGCAATATTTTTTAATTTTACTTTAAAAACTTTTTAAAATATCCGAAAAGGTAAAAAAAAATGGGCAAAATTTGACATTAAACAAATTCCCGGGTTACCAAATTTCCCCAAAATCCCATTAATTTTATGCTCCCCGGGAAACAGTTTTACCCAAAACCCATTTCTTTAAAAGGAAACCCCCGTTTTAGTTAAGGCATAAAAAATCGGGGCCCAAAACCCTGAAAAGGGGTCATAGCCCTTCAGGGGAACTGGCAAAAAGGGGTTTTAAAAAAAATTGGGCCCAAATTTTTAATTTTTGAAAAGGGATTTTTTAGGAAAGGTTTTTTGCCCAAAAAGCCAAAAAATTTTTTTGGGGATAAAAAACTTTTGAATTACTTCCTTTTAAAAAATTTTGAAATAAATGCCAATTTACAAAATTTTTTTCCCTTTCAAGAAAGGGGGGGCCCTTTGTTTCCCTGACCAAACTCAAAAGTTAAAATTTTTTAAAAATTTTATTTACGAATTTTACAAGAAACTCCTTTTTTTTCCTATTTAACCTCATAAATGAAAAAATTCCCAAATTTTTCCCTTTTTCCCCAAAAATTCGGGGAAAAAAAATCCCCTTCCCCCGAAAAAAAAAGGACCCCCTTTTCCCACCAACTTTTTGCCCCTTTTTTTATTAAATGGAAAAAGGCCCTTTTTTGGGGAATTTTGGGGTCCCCCCCCTTGTCCGGAAAAAGGGCCCAAAACTTTTAAAAAAATTTTTTTGGGGAGGCCCTGGGGAAAATTTGGGGACTTTCCAAAGGGTATTAAAAGAACCTAAAAGTTTCTTTTCAAAAACATTTTCCAAACATTGGGGCATTTTTGGGGCGGGAAATTAAGTTTTCCCAAATGGGGCCCAAAAAGTTTTAAAGTGGTCCCCTTTTAAAAAATGAGAAACCCCTTTTGATTTAAAAAAATTTTTTTTATTTTTTTAATAATCCAAAAAAGGGGGCCCCTAAACCCACAACCTTTACCGCCCTCGGGGTTAAAAGGGGCCCGAAGATCATCAAAAAGGGAGGGGTTTTTATTTTTAAAAATTACGGAATTAAAAAAACAAAATTAAATGGAAAGGGGGTTTAAAGGAGCAAAAGACAAAAACTAGAAAAGGGGGAAAAATGCATAAGTTCATATTTTTATTTTTTTGGAAAGGAAATCTTTTTGAGTAAGAAGCCAAATAAATAAAGGGAAAAAAAAAGGCGGCCATCGAAAGAAGGGAAAGGGGAAAAAAAAGGGAAATGGGTTGGGAGGTAAAATTTGGGCTTTGGAAAAGGGTGTAAAAAACAAATTTTGTGGAAAAACAGGAATTACCTCTCACAAAAAGGAAAGGGGTTCCCTTTTTAATTTTTGGGGTTTTTCCTTTTTTTGTAAGGGAACAGTGGGGCCCAAATCAAATGGGGAGAATTTTCCCCAACCCGGATTGAGACAAGAAACCCCTTTTTTAACCTTTTTCTCCGTTTAAAAAAATAAATTTTTCCAAAAAAAAATTCCCCCAAAAGAAATTTCCAAAAGGGTTAAAAAATTTGGGGGGCTATTCCGCCAAAAAAAACCAAGAAAGGGCACCTTTTAAGGAAATTTTTGGTTTTTATTTAAAATTTTATTCCACCCCAAAAGTTTTTCCTTGTTAAAATTGTTTAATTTAAAATTTTGCCCAGAAAACCCAACAAACAATAATTTTTTATTTTCGTAAAAAAGCAAAAAAAGGCCAAACCCTGGATTGGGATCGGGGGTTTTAATGAACCCAAAATTTTCTTCGTAACCCTTTGTAAGCCCCAAAAGCTAAAAATCAAAGCTTTTTCGCCCCAATTTGCCCCCAAGAATCCCCCTAAAATTCCGGGTAAAAATGTCCGCCAGATGTAAATGCCCCCCATGCCGGGGCCCCCGGAAACCAGCGGGAACACCCCCCGGTCTAAATTAAAACCTTTTTGTTAAATTTCAGGTTGGCGGGGGAATGGAAGTGGAAGGGGCAAAAAAAGAGGGCGGGAAAAAGGGGCCACCATGGGATTTTAAAAAGGTTTTTAAATAACCCAAAAAAGACCCAAAAAAGGGTTTAAACCCCAGGGGGGGGAAAAAGTGAGGGCAAAATTGGCAAAAAGGGTGGTAATAAAGGGGAAACCCCGGGGGAGGGGAAGGGTAAGGGAAAGGGGGAAAAAGGAGGGAGCAAAAAAGGGGGGGAACGAAAAAGGGAATATCTAAGTTTGGGGGAAATTTAAAATAAGGTTGTAAAAATCTGAGAGGTAAAAGGTTTAAGGAATGCACAAAAGGGGACAGAAAAAAGGAGGGGGAAAATTTTTGGGGCTCTTGATAGGGGGGCCCCCTTTAAATTCAACAGGGAAAAAAAAGCCCAAAGGGCAAAAATTTTAAAACTTGGAAATGGAAAGGGGAAAGGGGTTTTTAAAGGAGTGCAAAAAGAGGCCGAAAAAATTCTGGTTTTAATAAAAAAAGTTTGTAAAACAGGTGAAAGAAATTGAAGGGGGGAGAGTTTTTTGTTTTCAGCTTTCCCCAAAAAAGGGGGCAAAGGGTTTAAAGGGTTTAGCCGCCGGAAAAGGTTGCTTCAGAGAGGTAAATGACCAGGGAAAACCCTTTTTTGGTTCAAAGAGAATAAAATCCAAACGGGATCCAAATTTGGGGGGGGGTGGAACAAATTTTAAAAAAAAGGAGATGGAGTTGGGGGAAAACCGGTTAGGGGAAGAAAAATTTTGGGGAAAAATTTTTTTTGGGGAAAATTGGAAAATTTAAAAACCCCCCAATGCGGGGTCCCAAAAAGGGGAAAACCCGACGCCGTCGGGAAAAAATTTGGCCCTTTTGGACACAGCCAGGGGCTGAAAGGAATGGAAGTATCAAAAAAAGGGGGGGAAAGACCAAATTTTTGGGGGTAAAAAGAACAGAAAAAGTTTTTAATTGGGGGGGGGAAAAAAGTGAGGGGTTTGGGAGAAATTTTGGGGAATTTAAGGGGACAAAGTGGGGAAAAAAAAAATTTTTCCCCCAACAGGGGGGGAAATTTGAATTTTTAAAAATTTTTAAAAAGGAAAGGGATGGTGGTTTGTTGGGGGGCCTAAAGTGGGCCCTGGGAAAAATAATAACCCAAGGTGGAAAAATTGCTCTCAAGGTTCAAAAAAAAGCAAAACGGAAACCAAAAGGCAAAAAAACAACGAAATCCAAGGTGGGGTTAAGGGGTTAAGGGGTAGAAGGGGGCCCTTTAGAAAAAAAAATTGCCCCCCAAATGGTTTCCCAAAAAACCCACAATTAAAGCAATTTCAAGACGCTCCCCAAAAAAAAGGGGGAAAGGGGTTTAAAAGGAGCGTGGGACAATTGTTTGGGGGGAATAGGGTTTTTGGGAAAACCCTTTTGGCGGAGGAGAAAAAGGGAATTTTTCCCACTTTTTGGGGAAAAAGGGGGGGCCCCAAAAAAAAAGGTTTAAAGGGGGTGAAAGAGGCTCGGGGTAAAAGTTTTTGTAGTTTGGTTTAAAAAATTTTTAAACCCAATTTGGGGGAAATTTTAAACACAGGCCCATGTGGAAAAAACGAAATGAGAGCGTTGCCCCCAAAAGTTTCGAAGTTAAAAGGGAAAAAATTTTAAAACTGGTTCTTTTGAAGGAAAAAAAATTTTTCCGGGAAAACTCCGGGGGAAAACCCCTTTGGGGAAAAAGAAGGGGGAAAAAATTTTGGACCCCGGAAAAACGGAAAGTTGTGTTAAAAGTTCAATGGAAGGAAAGGGGTTTGCCTTGGACCCCAAAACGGAGTGGGGGGGGGAAAATATTTCCCCCAAAAATTGGGGCCCTATTTTTTTTCCCCAAAAATAAAATAATAAAAGGAAGCAAAGGTTTTTGGGGGAAAACATATCCCCCAGAAAGGGGCTTTTAGCCCTTACGAAAACAAGGCAAGGGGAGAGCTTTTGCTTAAAAAAAAACAATTTAAATTTTCAATTTCCCTTAACCCCCCCATCACCTTTCAAAACTGCACAGAAAAGCAGGGCCCAAAGGGAGCACTTCCCTGAGAACCCGTTTTGGGGGGGAAAAAGGGAGAAAGCTGGGGAAAAACTCCGCCCCGAGAAAAAGGTGAAAGGGGGCTAAAATGGGGATGAAAAGGAACCCTCAATAAAAGCATGGAGTTGTGAGTAAAGTAATTTCCCCCCAAAAAATTCTTAAAGGGAAAAGGAAATTTTTGAAAGGAAAAAAAGTAAGGGGAAATTTTGGGAATTTTGAAAAAAAACGGGGCATATCCCCCCGGGAAAAGGGCCCAAGGGGGAATTTCAAGGGAAAGTGGGGGGGGAAAACAACGATAAAACGGAGGGGGAAAGGAGGGAGTATTTCCCAATAAAAATTTCCCCTTTTTTAAAACCCCATAAAAGGGGGGTAAAGGGGGAAAAAGCCCCCAAACGGGGTTTTTGCCAGGTGACCACAGAACCCCCCCCGAAAATGGTTTTGGGGGGTTAAAATCCCCAAGAATTTTAAAATTTGGGGAAGGAGAAACAAGAAAAGGAAAATTCGGGAAAAAAATGCTCGAGGGGGGTATAAAGAAAGGGGGAAATAAATAAAGTTGGAAAATTAAAAGTCAAATTTAAATGGGGGAAAAAGGGAACCCCTCAAAAAAAGGTATTTGAGAAAGGGACCCCAAAATTTCCAATAAATTATACCAAAAGGGTTGGGAAAAAGGAAAAAGGAAAATTTTGGTTCCCTTGAAGCAAAACCCCAACCCAGGGGATTTACCTGGGGAAAGCAAACTGAAGCCCCCCCCCCGAAAAATTGAGGAAAAAGGGGGATACCTTTTTTAAAAATGGGGGGGGTGAAGGCGAAAAAAAATCCAAACCTGGGAAAAGCCCCCTACAAATAGAGGGGGGAAAATGGTGGGCTTAAATTCACAAAGAAAAGGAAGGGTTGGAAGGGAATGGGGTTTGGGGTAAAAAAGGGTAAAAAGGGGAAGAGAAAAAAAGGAAACAGTGTCCATTAAAGGGTTTAGTTCTTCAATATATTTTGAAAAAGGGCCCCTTCAAAAGGTTTCTGAAAAAGGTAGGGGAAAAACCAAAAAATTTAAGTAGAAAGGGGGGTGAAAAAAGGGAAAGGAAATTTTGGTTTTTGAAACCAAAAAGGGGGGGAAAAGGAAAGAAATCGGGAAGTAAGTTTGGGGAAGGGGAACCAAAAAAGGGGCCCAAAAATTGGGAGGGGGAAGAAAAAAACCAGGGAACGGGGGAAAAGGCAAAAGACGAGGGGGTTTAAAAAATTTCAACTTGTTGGCCCAAGGAGAAGAGGAAGGGAACGGGTTTTGGGAAAAATGGGGTAAAGGGGAGGGGAAGAAAGGAAAAGGAAGGGAAAAAAAGGGGTTTAGTTCTAAAATTTTTTGGCTTCTTGGTTTTTAAAGGAGGGGCCCATTTGGATTGAAGGGGGGGGGAAAAAGGGGTTTGGGCAAAATGGCTTGTGAGGGGGAGGAAAAGAGGGTGGGGGAAACGGCTAAAGTTTTTGGGGGGGGGACAGAAAGGACAGAAAAGGGATTAAAAGGGGGGCTTGGGAGGGGAACCGGGGGGAAAGGGCTCAAAAAGGGGGAGGGGAACCCCAGAATGGGGGGAGGGGAAAACAGGTTAATAAAAAAAGGGGAAATTTTGGAGGGGGAAAGGGGGAAGGGAAAAGGTTTTGATAAGGGATTTTTTCTTTGAGGGGGGGGGATTTATTATTTTAAAAAGATTTTGGCAACGGGGTTGTAGGGATTCAAAATTGGGGCAATGAGTTTTGGGGACGCAAAGAAGGACGGGAAAATTAACCGGGGGGCCAAGGGAAAAACCAAAACTAAGGATCCCCAAAAGGGGAAAATTTTGAAACAGGTTAAAAACCCGGGGTACCCTTCCCTTTGGCCCCCTAGGGAGGGTAATTTCCCCTTACTTGGGGGGCCCTTTGTTTCGGGGGAAAAAGGGACCCGTTCTTTAAAAACCCAACAACGGGGAACATTTTATTACAATTTGGAAGTGGATTGGGCCCCGGGAAAAATTAAGTCCCCCTTCCCCAAGGAAATTTCTATCCCAACCCCTTTACGCAAAAAGGGGGTTAACTAGGGTTAAAAAGGCCAGGCTTTTGTTTTTAAAGGTTTGGAGTGCGGCCCCCTTTGGCCCTTGGGTGGGGTTGTTTAAAACCCCCAAAAACCACCGCATTTGTTAAAAATCAAAAAAGGAAAACTTTCTTTTAAAAGGGTTTGAGTGTTGCACCAAAAAAAGTCCGGGGCCCGGAAAAAGTTCTGGAAAACCCCCCAAAAAAGGGGGGAAATTATTTGGAGATGGGAAGAAGTTTTTGTTTAAGTATAAAATTACCGGCTTACTGGGAGGTTGTAAAATAAACCCCAATAAACCCCATCGCAAACTATTTTTGGGTAAAAAAACCCGGCAATAAAGGGAAAGGGCTGTTCTTCCCAAAAAGGTGCAGCTGCTCCCTGAAACCACAGTCGCTGTTGTTGTTCGGGCCCACCATCAGCTGTATTACCCCAAGATGTGGAGAGAGGGTTGTTGGTGGGGCTTAACGTGAAAAAATTTAAACCAAAGAAACTTTAAACCCCCAAGGAGGGTCGGGTTGTATAATAAAACCCTTTTTCAACCACCCTCTATTGTGGGAAAGAAAACGGGAAAATCAAGGAAGCTGTTCTTGCCAAAGGTGCAGCTGGCGGGCACCCCAAGTCAGTGTTGTTGTTCCCTGCACCCCCATCGCTTTTTTTTATTTGAAGATGTGGGGGAAAAGTGTTTTTGGTGTGGTTTTAACTGAAAAAATTTTACCGAAAAACCCGTTTAAACCCCCCCGGGGGGTTAGGTTGTATAATAAACCCCAATAAAACCATCTATTTTGTGGGTAAAAAAGGCAATAAAGGGAAAAGCTGTTCTTCCCAAAAGGGGTGCAGTGTTTCTGCAACAGTCGGCTGTTGTTGTTGCTGCACCACCATCAGCTGTATTATTCAAAAGATGTGGAAAAGAGGTTGTTGGTGTGGCTTAACTGAAACAATTACCAAGAAACAAAAAAACCCCCGGGAGGGTCACCTTGTTTTAATAAACCCCAATCAACCTTTGCTACAATTGTGGGTAAGAAAACGGGCAATAAAGGGAAAGCTGTTCTTCCCAAAAGGTCCCTTTGCTGCGGCACCACGTAGCTGTTGTTGTTGCTCCCCAACCTCAGCGGGTATTACTCTTAGTGTGGAGAGAGTTTTTGCTGGTGTGGTTTAAAAGGAAAAACAATTCCCGAAAAAACGTTTAAACCCCCGGGGGGCCGGGTTTGTATAAAAAAACCCCTAATAAACCATCACTACATTTGTGGGGAAAGGGAAAACGGCAATCAAAGGAAGCTGTTTTTGCCAAAGGTGCGCTGCTGCTGCACCACAGTCACGGTTGAGTTGCTGCCCACCATAGCTGTATTACTCAAAAGATGTAGGAGGGGTGTTTTTGGGTGAGGTTTAAACGTGAAACAATTACCGAGAAACGATTAACCCCGGGGGTTAGCCCCCCAAAGGATAACCCAAGAAAGCCCAGTGCATCATCGGGGGACTGTCAAACTTTTTTCCATTGGGGGTTTTTTAATCTTGTCCCCCCAGGATGGGGACCCACAACAGTTGACTAACACCCGGGTGAACAGGAAAAAATGCCGGGAACTAGTGTCATTTTTGGTGAGGTTAGTGGGGGGATTGGAAAAATTTTGGGGGAGGGGGAAAATGAAGAACAAACCACTGGAGCTGTAAACCCAATCTTCAACAGAAAGGGGGCCACCCCCGAGGGAAACTGCTTTCGGAGGAGGGGAGCGAAAAACCCTGCAAAGTTGCCTACTTCAAAGTTTAAAGGGAAAATTTGTGTGCAATGTGGTTTAAAAGGGTGAAACCTTTTTTTGAGGGAAAATCACCCTCACACAGCTATTGCAAGCCGTGTGGTGACAAATTAAAGGGAACAATTTTGGGTGAACATTTTGGGAAAAAGGGAAAAAGAGGTACGGGGGCCTCTTGGACAATATTTTGTGCACAAAAGTCCAGTGACTCTAAAGGGCTGGTCCTAGTGGCATTAAAAAGAAAAAGGGGAAAGTAACCCCAAAAAAAAATTCTCCCCTAAGTGCTTTTGGGAAAGGGGATTCCCCTTCAAACACTAAGAAGATCAACCCCCCTCCCCTCCCCCTCCCATCAATCATCCAATTTTTTCCCCAAAAAAGGTAATATCATGAAAACTGTGCATGTAATCTTCATTTGGTGTTTTAAAAATTAAATATTTCATGTAAAAAAAAATTTTTTTTTTTCAATATTTTTGGGTGCTTGCACAAATTAATTTTTTTTTCCATTATTTCTTAGGGGGAAAAATTTTAAATTTGATAACGAAATTTTGTCAAACCGATGAGCTCTAAGGAACAAATTAAAACGGGGTTTGGGGGCCCACTGTATTTAGAATGGAAAATGGGCACCACAGACGGGGGCTTTTGGGCCATAGATCTGCAAAAATTTCGGGGGTGACCAAAATGCCAGAAATTTTCTCACTTTTGGGGGTGTAGGTATCACCTTTCAAAACTTGAAAACCGATTTTTCCGGGGACATATGCAGAGGAGGGGAATTTTTGGCTGTCAAAAGTTAAACGAGCTACATTGCAAGGGAAACCGTCTCCCCCCACGGGCGGGAAAGGGACAAAGGTTTACTTTGAGGTTTGGGGAAAAATCCGGGAGTTCCAGTGTTAAAGGGAATGCCTTGCCACATGACTGGAAATTTCCCTGTTGGACTATGGTAGGGGGGCGGGAATGACAGTACCCCCTAAAAGGGGTTTGGAGAAAGATTTTTTTTCAAATAGGGGATAGGAGTGGTATTATTGCAAAAGGAGAAAAAGATCAGAGCTTGGGTACCCTTCGGGGACAGTGACGAGCACGAACCCCCTTTTTGAGAGTATAAAATTTAAAATATCCTACCAAATGACGCAGAGTGTTTTGGGCCAATACAATGGTCAGAAAGGTAGGCAGAAGAAGAATTTCGGTCTTAAAGTAAAGAATTTGTCCTTTTGTATGGTCCAAAAATTTGAGCGTGGAGAGGGAGTGAAAAAAGTGTCGTTTTTTTTCCAATTAAAGGGGAAGGTAATAAAAGGAGCATCATCAGGAGATTGAGGGTTGGTTTGGGGAGTGGGGACCGGAGTTGGTCCGGCGTAAAAAGGGTGGGCGATTCAAAAATTGGGCCGTCCCCAGAGGGAGAACCCCGGAAGCATAGTAAAAGGAGAGCGGAGTTCAGACAAAACGAAGGACAGTCGAACCCCCGGTAACCTAAAGCGGGGGAGGAAAAAAGCCCACAAGAGGTACAGGGGCTTCAGGAGTGTCCAAAGAGGGGTCTAAAAAAAAGGGGCGGGGTCAAAATTTGGGGTGCGGTATCAAAAAGGGGGCCCCCGGGGGTAGGGGGTTCAGGTTTGGGGTTCTCTATGGTTAGGTTACCCCTTTTGCTTTTTTTTTTTGAAAAAAAAAAAAGAAAGAAAAAAAAAATAAAAAAAAAAAAGAAAATAAAAAAAGGGGGGAGCGGGGAGGAATTTTTCCCAGGGGATAAAAGGGGCCCGGGAAAATTTCCCCCTCCGCCCCCCCAAGAGGACCTCGCACCGCTAGTAGGGGAAAGATGCAGCAGGGAAACTGGGCCCTTCCCCCAAACCCTTTTAAACCCAGAAAACCCACCCAATCCAGGTTTAGAAACCTCACATCTGCCGGGGCTACCTCGGTGGAAAAAAGAGGGGGGGGGATACCCACCACAAAGATACCCCCCCTTTGGCCCCCCCCCCGGGAATCCAAAAGGTGGTTCCCAGAGAAAAACCCCCACCCGCCCGAAAGAACCAAAAAAGTTTACTAGGGTTTCCGGAGAGGGATGGGGCACCCCCAGGTGGCCCCAGATTCCACAGCAAACTACGCCACTGCCAAGAACCTCAATGGAATGGGATTGGCCCCCGGGGTTTCCTTTCCCCTCCCTAGGAACAAGCGCCCTGGGGGGAGAAATCCCAAAGGAAAAAAAGAGGAAGGGCAAAAGGGGGGGGTGGGGAGGAGGAGGAGGAAAAAAAAAAGGGGGAGGATGGGGGGGAAGGGGATAGGGAGGGGAGTTTGGGGGGGAAATTTAAAGGTTTTGGGTTTAAAGGGAAAGAAGACCAACGGGTCAAATTTCCCTCAGACCAAAAAGGCCCCTTTTCCCCACCCAAAGGGGACCCCCCCTTTGAAGACGGGGTGAAAAAAGGAAAAATAATAAAAGTTTTTAAAATGGTGTGAAATTTGGGTTTGATTTTTCCGGGATTAGGGGAAACCCCTTCACTTCTACCTGGAAAAGAATGAACAAATAAAGGAACGATTTTGCGAAAGGCTTTTTTTTTTTTTAAATTTATTAACACACTACCCTTTTCTCCCAAGGCAGGGGGGTTAAAAAAAAAACTTTCACCATCATTCACTTATCATTGTCCTTGCCGGGAGGGGTGTTTACCCTACATTAAAAAAACTGAAACCCTTAACCCCCCTCCTTCAGAGTGCAGGCACTGAAACTTCCCATCTCCGGGATTCAAGTTTCCCCCGCGGGTTTTCCCTAAAACCCCCTTCAAAAAATTTATTTTTGCTCACATTTCCAACAGCATCCCAAAGTTTTAAAAAACCCATTTGTCTTCATTCACCCCCTATCAAATATGTCACACAGCTTCCCTTGGAAGTCCAACCCCCTTCGCAAAGGGAAACCCCCTTTTACCCCTTTACCCCCAAACCCTTTTCCTGGGCCAAACCCCTCCCCCCCCCGCCCCCTTTCCCACTAAAAGATTGATACACTCTTGAAGTCATTTTTTTTGGGTTTCCATTCTCTCTACATGCCCTAAGGGGGGAAAAACCACTGAGGGAGGTACTACCGTCCCCCCCCGGGGCCCCCCCAAAAAAAAAAAAAATTTTTTTTTTTTTTTTTAAAAAATTTTTTTCAAAAATTTGGGTTTTTTTTTTTTCCCCCAAAAAGGCCCCCAAAAAAAAAAAAAAAAATTTTTTTTTTTTTTATATTTTAAAAAAAAAAAAAAATTTTTTTTATATAAAAAAATAATTTTTTTTTAAAGGGGGTTATTTTAAACCCAAAAAAATTTTAAAAAAATAAAAAAAGGGGGGAAAAAAATTAAAAAAAAAAAATTAAAAAAAAAAACCCAAAAGAAAGAAAAAAAATTAAAAAAAAAAGGGAAAAAACAAAAAAAAAGCCTTTTTTTTGGGGGGGGGGGGGTTTTTTTGGGGGGGGGGGGGGTTTTTTTTGGGGGGGGAAAAAAATTTTCCCCTTTTTTTTTTTTTTGGGGGCCCCTTTTTTCCCCCCAATTCCCCAAAATTTTTCCCCCCTTTTTTTTTTTTTTTTTGGGGGCCCCCTTTTGGTTTTTTTTTTTGTTAAAAACCCCCCAAAGGTTTTTCCCCCCCCGATTTTCCCTTTTTAAAAGGGGAAATTTTCCTTTTTTTTTTTCCCCCCTTTTTCCCCCCCCTTTTTTTTTTTTTTTCCCCCCCGGGGGCCCCCCCCCCAAAAAATTTTTTTCCCCTCCTCCCCTTTTTTTCCCCCCCCAAAAAATTTTTTTTTCCCCCAAAAACCCCCCCCAAAACCCCCCCAAAAAAAAATTTTTTCCCCCCGGCCCCAAAAATTTTTTTTAAAAATTAAATTTTTTAAAAAATTTTTTAACCCTTTTAAAAAATTTCCCCGGGAATTTTTGGGGTTTTTTTAAAACCCCCCCCCCTTTTTTTTTGGGTTTAAAAGGGTTTAAAAGGGGTTTTTAAAATTTTTTAAAATTTTTTGGGGCCCAAACCCCCAAAGAGGGTTTTTTAAAAATTTTTAATTTTAAAAAATTTTGGGGGGGGATTTTGGGGCCAAAATTTTTTTAAAAAGGGGGGGCCCCAAAATTTTTTTCCCCTTTAAAAAATTTTTTTTAAAAAGGGTTAAAAAATTTTTTTTTTTCCCCCCCCCTTTTGGGGCCCCGGGAAAAAATTTAAAAAGGGCCCCCCCCCCCTTTTTTTTTTTGGGGGGGGAAAAAAAAAAAAAAGGGCCCTTTTTAAATTTTTTAAAAAAAAAATTTTCCTTTTTTTTTGGGGGCCCCCCAAAAAAGGTTTTTTTTTTGGGGGTTTTCCCCCAAAAAAATTTTTTTTTTTTTTCCCCCCAAAAATTTTTTTTTTTTTTCCCCTTTTTCCCCAAAATTTTTTTTCAACCATTATTTTCCCCCCCTTTTTCCCCAAACCCCCCTTTTTTTTTAAATTTTGGTTTTTTTTTAAAAAATTTTGGTTAAACCTTTCCCCTTTTTTGCGGGGTTTTTTTTTTCCCTTTTTTTTTTTTTAACCCCAAAAATTTTTTTCCCCCAATTCCCGGGGCCCAATTAAACCCTTTAAAACCCCCCTTATTTTTTTTTCCCCCAAAAACCTTTTGGGGGTTTTTTTTTTCCCCCCCCGGGGCCCCCCCCCCAAATTTTTTTTTTTTTTCCCCCCCCCCTTTCCCCCTTTTTTTTTTTTTTTTTCCCCATGGGAATTTTTCCCCCCCCAAAAAAAAAAAAAAAAAAAAAAAAATTTGGTTTTTTTTTAAAAAAAATTTTAAAAAGGAAAACGGTTTTGGGGGGGGGGAACCGGGGGGGACGGGGCCCGGGGGGGGGGGAAGGGGCCCGGGGTTTTGGGGAAAAAAAAGGGGGGGGGTTTTAAAAGGGGGGAAAAATTTTGGGGGGGGTTTTTTTTTTTTTTTAAAAAAATTTTTTTTTTTTTTTAAAAAAAAAAAAAAAAACCCCCCCCCATCAAATTTTCCCCGGGGGTTTTTTTAAAATTTTTTTCAAAAAATTTTCCCCAAAAAACCCCCAAAAAAAAACCCCCCCCCAAAAAAAAAAAAAAAAAATTTTTTTTCCCCCCAAAGAAAAATTTAAAAAAAAAATTTTTAAATTAAAAAAAGGGGGGGGGGAAAACCCCCCCCCCCAAAAAAAACCCCCCCCCGGGAACCCTTTTCCCCCCCCCCCCCGGCTTTTTAAAAAGGCCCCCCCCTTTTTTTTTTTTAAAAAAAAAAAATTTTTTCCCCCCCCCTTTTTTTTTGGTTTTTCCCCTTTTTTTTAATTTTCCCCCTTTTTTTCCCCTTTCCCCGGGGTTTTTCCCCAAAGGGCCCCCCCCCCCAAAAAATTTTTAAAAAACCCCCTTTTTTTTTTCCCCCCCCAAAAAAATTTTCCCCGGGGAAAAATTTTGGGCCCCCAAAACCCCCAATTTTTTCCCCTTTTTCCCCCCCAAAAACTTTTTTTCCCCCCCCCCCCCCCCCCCCCCAAAAAAAAAATTCCCCCCCAAAAAACCCCCCCCCCTCCAAAACCCTTTTTTTTTTTCCCCCAAATTTTTCCCAAAAAAATTTTTTTTTTTTTTTCCCCCCCAAAAATTTTCCAAAAAGGGGGTTTTTTTTTTAAAAAAAAAAAAACAAAACCCCCCTTTTTTTTTTTTCTTTTTTTTTAATTAAAAAGGGGGGGGTTTTTTTTTAAAAAAAAAAAAAAACCAAAACCCCCCCCCCCCCCCCCCCCCCTTTTAAAAAAATTTTTTTTTAAAAAAAAATTTTTTTTTTTAATTTTTAAAATTTTTTTCCCCCCCCGGAAAAAAACCCCCCCCCCAAAAAAATTTTTCCCCCGGGCCCCCCAAAACCCCTTTAAAATTTTTTTTTAAAAAGGGGTTTTTCCCAAAAAAATTTTTTTTAAAATTTTTAAAACCCCCCAAAAAAAACCCCCCCCTTTTTTGCCCCTTTTTTTTCCCCCCTTTTTTTTTTTTAATTTTTCCCAAAAAAACCCCCTTTTTTTTAAAAAAAAATTTTTTAAATTTTTTTTCCCCCCCCCTTTTTTTTAAAAAACCCTTTTTCCCCAAAAAAGGGCCCCCCCTTTTTTTAAAAAATTCCCCCCCCCAAAAACCCCCCTGGTTTTTTAAAATTTTTCCTTTTTCCCCTTTTTGGGGGGGTTTTTTTTTTGGGGTTCCCCTTTTTTTAAACCCCTTTTTCCCAACCCCCCTTTTTTTTTTTTTCCCCCAAAAAAATTTTTCCCCCCTTTTTTTTTTCCCCAAAAATTTTTTTAAAATTTTTTCCCCCCCAAAAAACCCCCTTTTTTTTCCCCCCCTTTTTTTTTTTTTTTTTCTTAAATTTTAATTTTAAAAACCCCCAAATTTTTCTTAAAAAATTTTTATTCCCTTTTTCCCCCCCCCTTTTCCCCTTTTTTTCCCCAAAAATTTTTTTCCCCCCCTTTTTTTTTTTTTTTTTAAAAAAAAATTTTTTTTTAAATTTTCCCTTTTTTTTTTCCCCCCCCCCCCTTTTTTTTTAAAAAACCCCCCCCCCTTTTCCCCCAACCCCCCCGGGGGGCCCCCCCCCCCCAATTTTTTTCCCCCCCAAAATTTTTCCCCTTTTTTTTAAAAAACCCTTTTTTTTTTTTCCCCCTTCCCCTTTTTTTTTAAAAACCTTTTTTTTCCCCCCCCCCCCCTTTAAAAAAATTTTTTTTTTTTAAAAAAAATTTTTGGAAAATTTTTCCCCCAAAAAAAAAAAACCCAAAAAAAAAAAAAACCCAAAAATAAAAAAAAAAAAAATTTTTTAAAAAATTTTTTTTTTTTTTTTAAAATTTTTTTAAAAAAAACCCCCCCTTTAAAAAACCCCCCCAAAAATTAAAAAACCCCAAAAAAACCCCCCCCCCCAAAACCCCCCCTTTAAAAAACCCCCCTTTTTCAACCCCTAAATTAAAAATTTTTTTTTTTTCCCCAAAAAATTTTTTTTTTTTTTTTCCCCTTTCCCCCCCCCGGGCCAAAAGGTTTTAAGCCCAAGGGGGGAATTTTAAAAAAACCCCCCCTTTTTTCCCCCCCCCAAAAAAAAAAAAACCCCCTTTTTTTTTTTCCCCCAACCCAAAAACTAAAAATTTTTTTAACTTTTGAAAAAACCCCCCCCAAAAAAAAAAAACCCAAAAAACCCCTTTTTTCATTAAACCTTTAAAAAAATTTTTTTTTTTAGGGGGAATTTTGAAAATTTTTTGGGGGTTTTTTTTTTTTTTAATTTTTTAAAAAAACCCCCCCCCCCTTTTTTTAAAATTTTTGGGTCCCGGGGAAAATTTTGGGGAAATTTTTTTCCCCTTTTTTTTTTAAAAAAAAAAAAAAAAAGAGTTTTAAAAAAAAAGGGGAAAAAAAAAAAAATTTTTAAAACCCTTTTTTTAAAAACCAAAAAATTTTTTAAAAAATTTTTTTTTTTGGGGGTTTTTAAAAAAGGAAAACCCCCCAAAAAAAAAAAAAAATTTTTTTCCTTTTTTAAAAATTTTTTCCTTTTTTTTTAAAAAATTTTTTTTAAAAATTTTTAAAAATGGCCCCCCCTTTTTTTTTAACCTTTTTGGGGGTTTTTTTTTTTTAATTTTCCCCTTTTAAAAAAAAAAAAAAAAAAAAAAAAAAAAAGGAAAAAAAAAAAAAATTTTTTTTTTTTCCCCCCCTTCCCCAAACTTTTTGGTTTTTTTAATTTTGGGGGGGGGAAAAATTTTTTTTTTTTTTTTAAAAAATTTTAAAAAAAAATTTTTTGGGGGGTTTTTTTTTTTTTTTCCTTTTTTAAAAAATTTTTTTTTGGGCCTTTTCCCCCAAATTTTTTTTTTTTGGGGTTTTTAAATTTTTTTTAAAAAAAGGGGTTTAATTTTAAAGGGGGGGGAAAAATTTTAGGGGGTTTTAAAATTTAAAGGTTTTTTAAGGGTTTTTTTTTTTTAAAAAAAGGTTTTTTAAAAAAAAAAATTTTTTTTTTTTTTAAAAAAAAAAAAAAAAAGGAAAAGGTTTCCCTTTTGGGTTTTTTTCCCCCCCCAAAAAAAAAAAAGGGCCCCCCCGCCCCGGGGGGGTTTTTGGGGGGTTTTGGTTTTTAAAACCCAAAACCCCAAAATTTCCCCCCCCTTTTTTTTTTAAAATTTTTAAAAATTTTTTTTTAAAAAAATTAAAAAATTTTAAAAAAAAAAAATTTTTTTTAAAAAAAAATTTTTAAAAAATTTTTTAAAAATTTTTTTTTTTTTAAAAAAAAATTTTTTTTTTTAAAAAAAAAAATTTTTTAAAAAAATTTTTTTTTAAAAATTTTTTAAAAAAAAATTTTTTTAAAAATTTTAAAAAAAAAATTTTTTAAAAGGGGGCCCCCCGGTTTTTTTTTTTGGAATTTTTTAAAAAAAAAAACCCCAAAAAAACCCCCCCCCCCCCCCCCCCTTTTTTTTGGCCCCCGGGCCCCCCTTTTTTTTTTAACCCCCTTTTTAAAAACCCTGGGTTTTAATTTTCCCAAAAAAAAATTTTTTTTTTTTTTAAAAATTTTTTTAAATTTGGTTTTTCTTTTGGAATTTAAAAATTTTTTTTTTGGGGGTTTTTTTTAATTTTTTAAAAACCCCCCCCCCAAAAAAATTTTTTAAAATTTAAAAAAACCCCATGAAACCCCAAAATTTAAAAAAACCCCCCCCTTTTTTAAAAGGGTTTTTCCCCCATTGGGGGTTTTTTTTTTTAAAAAAATTTTTTAAAAAAAAACCCCTTTTTTTTTTTTAAAAAAAAAAAACCCGGGTTTTTTTAAAAAAAAAAAAAAAATTTTTTTAAACCCCCCCAAAAACCCCAAAAAAATTTTTTTCCTTTTTTTTAAAAAAATTTTTAAAAAAAAATTTTTTCCCCCTTTTTTTTTTAAAAAAAAAAAAAAATTTTTTTTTTTAAAAAACCCCCCCCAAAAAAAAAAATTTTTTTTTAAAACCCTTTTTTTAAAAAAACCCCCTTTTTTTTAAATTGGAAAATTTTTCCCTTTTAAATTTTTGGGGGTTTTTTTTAAAAAAAAAAAAAAAATTTAAAAAAAAAATTTTTTAAAAAAAAATTTTTTTAAAACCCAAAAAAGGGGGGGGTTTTTAAAAAAAAAATTTTTTTTTTCCCTTTTTTTTTTTTGTTTTTTTTTTAAAATTTTTCCCCGGGGTTTTTTAAGGGGGAAATTTTAAAATTTTTCCCCCAAACCCCGGGAAAAAAATTTTTTTTTCCCCTTTTTTTATTTAAAAAAAAAACTTTTTTTTAAAAAATTTTTTTCCCCCAAAATTTAAAAAAAATTTTTTAAAAAAAAAACCAAATTTTTTTTTTTAAAATTTTTTTTTCCTTTAAAAAAATTTTAAAAAAAATTGTTTTTTTTTTTTTTTGGGGAAAAAAAAAAGGGGCCCCCCCCCGGGGGGGAAAAAACCCCCCAAAAGGAAAATTTCCTTTTTAAAAAACCCCCCCCCCTTTTTTGGGAAAAGGGGCCCCGGGCCCCCTTTTAAAACCCCCCAAAAAACCCCGCCCCCAAAAACCCCCCCCCTTTGGACCCAAATTTTAAAACCCCTTTTTTTTTTGGGGGTTTGGGGGGGGAAAAGGGTTTTAATTTCCCCCCCCGGGGTAAAAAAAAGGGGAAAAAAATTAAAAAAATTAAATTTTAAAAAATTTAAAAAATTTTTTTTTTTTTTTTTTTTTTTTTTTAGGGAAAAAATTTTTTTTTTTGGTTTTTGAAAATTTTTTAAAATTTTAAAAAGGGGGGTTAAAAAAAAGGGGGTTTTTTTTTTTTTGGAAAAAAAAAGGGAAAATTTAAAAAGGGAAAAAAAAAGGGGGTTTAAAATTTTTTTTAAAAAAACCCCCCCAAAAATTTTTTTAAAAATTTTGGGAAAACAAATTTGGGGAAAAATTTTGGCCCGGGGGAAAAAAAGGGATTTTTTTTTACGGGGGGCCCCCCCCTTTTTTGGGGGGGGAAAAAAAAAAAACCCCCCCCCCCGGGAAAAAAAAGGGGAAAAACCTTTTTAAAAATTTTGGGGCCCCAAAAAATAAAAAAACCCCCCCCGGGAAAAAAAAAAAAGGGGGGGGGGGAAAAAAAGGGGGGGAAAAAAAAAAGCCTTTTTTTGGGGGGGCCCACCCCCCGGGGGGTTTTTCCCCAAAAAATTTTTTTGGGGGGCCCAAAAAAAGGGGGGCCCTTTAAAAATTTTTTTTTTAAAAGGGGTTTTTTAAAAAAAAAAATTTTTTGGGGAAAAAAAAAAAACCCTTTTTTTAAAAAAAAACCCGGATCAATTTAAAAGGCCCGGGGGTTTTTTTTTTAAAAAAAAAAAAATAATTTTTTTTTAAAACCCCCCCCAAAAAAAAAAGAAAAATTTTTTGGGGAAAATTTAAAAATTTTAAAAAAAAAAAAATTAAAGGGTTTTAAAAAAAAAATTTTTTTTTTAAAAAAGGCCCTTTTTGGGGGGGGGAAAAAAAAACCCCCCAATTTCCTTTAAAAAATTCCCCAAAAAAAAAAAAAAAAAAAATTTTTTTTTTTTTTTAAAGCTTTTTGGGGTTCCCGTGGGGGGGTTTTTGGGGGTTTGGGGGGGGGAAAATTCCTAAAAAAAAAGGGGGGTTAAAGGGAAAAACCGGTCATTTAAATTTTTTTTCCCCCAAAAACCCCCGGGGGGGAAAAAATTAAGAAAACCCAAAAAAAATTTTTTTTTTGGGCAACCTTTTTGGGGGAAAAAACCCTTTTCCCCGGGGGGGGGCCCCCCAAAATTTTTCCCCCGGGGGGTTAAAAAAAGGGGGGCCCAAAAATTTTTAAAGGGAAAAACCCAAAAAAAAGTTTTTAAAAAAAAAAAAAAAAATTGGTAACCCGGGAAAGGGGGGAACCCCCTTTTTTTTAAAAAAAAAACCCCCCTTTCCCCCCAAAAATTTAAATTTAAAAAATTTTAAAAAGGGGGTTTTTTCGTTTATTTTTTTTTTTATTTTTTTTTTTTTTTTTTTTTGGGAAAAAAAAATTTTTTTTTTTTTTAAAATTAACCCCCAAAAAAATTTTTAAAAGGGGGTTAAAAAAAAATTCCCCCTTTTGGAAAAAAATTTTTTTTTAAAGGAAAAGGGGGGGAAAAACCCCCAAAAAAAAACCTGGAAAAGACCGGGGAAAAAAAATTAAAATTTTAAAAAAAGGGGGGGGGGGTTTTTTTTTTTCCCAAAAACCCGGGTTTTGGGCCCCCAAAAAAGGAAAAAAACCCCCCAAAAATTTTTTAAAAAAAAATTTTTTTTCCCCCCCCTTTTTTAAAAAAAAAATTTCCCTTTTTTTCCTTTTTTCCCCCCAAAAAAAAAAAAAAATTTTCCCCAAAAATTTCTTTTTTAGGGGAAAAAAAATTTTGGGGGTTTTAATTTTTTTTTTTTTTTTTTTAAAAAAAAAAAAATAAACTTTGGGGAAAAAAAACCCCTTTTTTTTAAAAAAAAAAAGGGGGGTTTTTTAAAGGGGTTGGGCCCCCCCAAAAAAAAAAAAAAAATTTTTTTTTTTGGGGGGGGGGAAAAAAAAAAATTTTAAAAAAAAAAAGGGGTTTTTTTAAAAAAAAAACCCCCATAAAAAAAAAATTTTTTTAAAAAAAGGGGGGGAAAAGGGGTAAAAAGGGGGGGAAAAATTTAATTTTGGGGGGGAAACCCCCAAAAAAAAAAAATTTTGGGGGGGTTTTTTTTTGGGGGGGGGTTTTTCCAAAAAAAAAGGGGGGAAAAAAAAAAAAAAAAGGTTTTTTAAAGGGGGAAAAAAATTAAAAAATAAAAAATTTGGGGAAAAGGAAAAGGGGGAAAAAAAAAATTTTAAAAAAAGGGGAAAAAGGAACAAGGGTTTTTTTTAAAAAAAAAAGGGTTTTTAAAAGGGGTTAAAAAATTTGGGGGGTTTTTTGGGGGTAAAAAAAGGGGGAAAAAAAAACCCCCCCCAAAAAAAAAAAAAATTAAAAAGGGGTTTTTTAAAAAAAAAATTTTTGGGGGGAAAAAAAAGGGAAAAATTTGGGGGGGTTTGGGGGGGGTTTTTTTGGGTTAAGGGGGGGGAAAAAAAAAAAAAAGGGGGGGGAAAAAAAAGAATGGGTTTTTTTTAAAAAATTTTGGGAAAAAGGAAAAAAGGGGGGGGGGGAAAAAAAGGGGGGGGAAAAAAAGGGGGGGGGGAAAAAAAAAAAGGGGGAAAAAAAAAGGGAAAAAAAGGGGGGGTTTTTTTTTTTAAAAAAAAAAAAAAGTTGGGAAAAAAAAAAAATTGGGGGGGTTAGGGAAAAAATTTTTTAAATTTTTTTGGGGAAAATTTTTTGGGAAAAAAAATGGTTTTTAAAAAAAAAAATTTTAAAATTTACCAATTAAAAGGAAAATTTAAAAAAAAATTTTTTTTTTAAAATTTTTGGGAAAAAAGGGGGGGGGTTTTTTAAAAAAAAAAATTTTTTTAAAAAAAAAATTTTTTGGGGGGGGGGGGGAATTGGAAAATTAAAAAAACCCAAAAAAATTTTTTGGGGAAAAATTTTTGGGGGAAAAAAAATTTTGGGGGGTTTGGGAAATTTTTTAAAAATTTTAAAATTTTGGGGGTTTTTTTGGGGGGAAAAAAACCTTTTTTAAAAAAAAAAAGGGGGGGGGGAAAAAAAAAAAAAATTTTGGGGGTTTGGGGGTTTTTGGTTTGGAATTTTTTTTTGGGGTTGGGGAAAAAACCGGGGTTGGGGTTTGGGGGGGAAAAAAAGGGGAAAAAGGGGGGGGGGGGTGGGGAAAATTTTAAAACCCCCCAAAAAAAAAGGGGGGGAAGGGGGGAAAAAAATTTAAAAATTTTAACCAAAAAAAAATTTTTTAAATTTTTTAAAAAAAAAAAACCCCCCCTTTTTTTTTTGGGGGTTTTTAAAAAAAAAAAAGGGGAAAAATTTTTTAAAATAAAAAAAGGGGGGGGGGGGGCCCCCCCTTTTTTTTTTAAAAAAGGGGGGGGGGGCCGGGGGGGGAAAAAAAAAAAACCCCCCAAAATTTTGGGGGGGGTTTTCCCCCCCCCCAAAAAACCCCCCCCCCTTTTTTTAAAAAACCCCAATTTAAAAAAATTTTTTTGGGGTTTCCAAAAAAATTAAATTTAAGTGCCTCCTGTTGTTAGCAAGCCCTGGTCTCCTCAGACGGGCAACGACTTTATGGGCCATAAATTTTTTAAGGTGAAGTTTTTGCCTCCTAAACCACCCCTCTCCCCACCCCATGGCCCACAGGTTTTTTTGCAAACTTCAAAAAACTGTACACAAAAGCCTGTTTGAAAGGTGTTTGAGTGACCTCAAAAACTCAACTGACTCTAAACTTTTTGGAGAGATCATTTTAATATCCTCAATTGGAAACCTTATAGGAAGGCTTGGGAGGGAGGATAAGAAGACCTTGAACTCTGCTTGGAAAAAACTGTGGCCAGAATGTGTAGACAAAAGGGATTTTAAAGGGGTTTTTGAGGCTAACCCTGACGGATTATGCAGTTGGGAACCATTGTGGCTTTGGGGGAAAGCCCCGGGGGTTGGGGGTTAGTGGGGGGGATTGGAAGAGTTAGGGAGGAGGACAATGAAGAACTAACCACTGATGACTGCTAGATCAACTTCAACACAAGAGGCCAGACCTGAAGAAACGGTTCACAGGGGGGAGAGAAAATTGAAAAAGTTGCCCACTTCAAAATTAAGGAAATCTGTGCAAAGTGGGGTTGAAGTGCAAACCTTCGGATGAAAATACCCTCACACACTTTGCAAACCGTGCGTGATTTTTTAAAACTGAAAATGTTGTAAACCTTTAGGAAAGCATAAAAAGGGAAAGGAGGTACAGGCCCCTATGGACAGATATATTTTTGCGAAAAAAGCCAGTGACTCTGAAGCTGGGGCCAGTGGCATTAAAAAAGAAGGGAAAATAACCCCAAAAAGGATTACCCTCAATCTTAAAGGAAAGGGGATTCCCCTTTTAAAAAAACAAAAAAACCCTCCTCCTCCTCCCATCCCATCAAACATCACCAGATCTCAATAAAATAAGTGCATGTAATTTGCATGCCTTTTTTCATTTGGGTATTTTAAATTTCATTTCTTTGGTAAAATTTTTTTTTTTTTTTTAAACTTTTGGGGGGCTTCCGGATTAATTTGATTTCCCTTATTTCCTTTTGGGGAAAATTCATTCGCATACCCATCATTTTGCATACCAAAGCCCTCTTGCATGGATTTAAAAACCTATCGGGGGCCACTGTATAATTTTATATATATAATTTTATAAAAAATTTTATATAATTTTTATATATAAATATATAAAAATATATAATATATATATTATATATTTTATATTATTGCATGCCTGTGAAGGTTTACCCAATGTAAGTAAATACAAGATATCCCTGTTTCCAGTATTTTTATAACAGAAAAAGACACCACAATCCTACCATCATGTAAAACAGGACGGGTTTCTGTTTTACAGTTATCTGGGAGGACGGAGTCCCCCCTCAGTGGTTGCCCCCCAAACTTTGAAGTAAGAGAATGGAACAAAACAGAATGACTTCAAGAGTGTATCAATCTTATGGAAGGAAGGCGGGGAGGGGTTTGGGCCGGAAAAGGGGAGGGAAGGAAAAAGGAGGTTTCATTTTTGAGGGTTGGGCTTCCAGCAAGCATGTGTGAGCATATTTATAGATGAATGAAAACAAAGGGTTTTAATACTTGGCAGCTGTTGAGTGGACAAAGTAACTTTATGAAGGGGGTTCAGGGGGAAAACCCGCGGCCAAACTTGAAAACCTGGAGATGGGAAGTACAGTGCCTGCACCTGAAAAAGGGTGTTAATGTTGCAGTTTTATTAACTGTAGGTAAACACCCCTTGGCAAGACAAAGATAATGAATGATGGTGAAAGTTTTTTTTTTTAGGCCACCCCGCCTTTTGAGAATGGCTAGTGTTTAAAAATAAAAAAAAAAATGCCTTTTGCAACACGCTTCCTTTTTTTTCATTCTTTGCCGGATAGAATGATTGTGTTTTCCCCTACATCCTGGAAAGCCCCAAAAAGTTTCACCCATCCCAAAACTTCTGTATTACCTTTTTCACACGTCTTCAAGGGGGGGTCCTTGGGTGGAAAGGCTCTTTGGGCTGAGGAAATTTGACCCCGTTGGTCTTCTTTTTAGACCCAAACCAATTAAACCCCCCAATCTCCCCCCCCCACCCATCCCCCCACCTCCCCTTTTTCCTTTTCCCCCCCTCCTCCCCCCCCCCTCCCCCCTTTTGCCCTTCCTCTTTTTTTGGGCCCTTTTATTTCTCCCACGGGCCTAGTTTCCTAGGTAGGGGAAAAATACCGGGGGCCACCCATTCCTTTAGGTTCTTGGATGGGGTAGTTTGCTGTGGAATCTGGACCACCTGGGGATGCCCCGATCCCTCTCCGGTATCCCTTTTTTTTATTTTACTTTGGGTTTTCTTTCGGGCGAGGGTGACTCTGGAAGCCACCTTTTGGTTTCCGGGGGTGGTGGCCCAAAAGGAGGTATGCTTTGTGGGGGATATCCCCCCCCTCTTTTTCCACCGAGGTAGCTCGGCAATGTGAGGTTGCTACCGGGTTTGCGGTTTACTGGATAAAGGGGAGGGTATCACGAGTTCCATCGCACGCGCTACCGGTGCTGGGGCCCCTTTTGGGTGGGAGGGGAATTTCCGGGGGCCCCTTTTTCATTCTTGGGAACTTTCCTCCCCCCCCCCCTTTTTTTTTTCTCTTTTTTTTTATTTTTTTTTTTTTTTTTTTCAAAAAAAAAAGCAAAGGAGTAACCAACCATAGAGAACCCAATCCATAAACCCACCCCCCCGGGCCCCTCTTGAACCCGCCCCCCCATTCGACCTCCTTGTTTTTAGACCACTTTTTGGACACCCCTGATGCCCCGACCTCTTGTGGTGCTTTTCCTCACCCGCTTCAGGTACGGGGCTTCGACTGACTCCTTCGATTTGTCTGAACCCCCGTCCCTTTGACTATGCTTTCCGGTTCTCCCTCAGGGTCGGCAATTTTTCGAATCGCCCACCCATTTCACCCCGGCCCAAAATCCGGTCCTACTCCTAAACCCAAACCCAAAATCTCCTGATGATGCTCCTTCATTCCTTTCCCCCTTTCTATTTTGGAAAGACCGACACGTCACACTCCCTTCCACGCTCAGTTTCGGACCAACAAGGGGACAAATTTTTACTTTAAGACCGACTTCTTCTTGCCTACCTTTCTGACCATAGTATTGGAAAAGCACTCCTGGTCATTTTGGAAGATTTTTAATTTCATACTCTCAAGACGGTAATGAAAATCGCACTGTCCAAATGCTACCCAACTCATATCTTTCTCTCCTTTTGCATATAGATCTACTCCTACACTATTAAAAAACATTTTTCCTAATTCTTTAGGGGTATGTATTCTCCCCAACCCCATAGTCCAACGAATTTCCCAGTCTTTGGGGCAATGACATTCTTGAACAGCTGAACTCCGGGATCCCCAAAACCAAAAGTAGACACTTATGCCTTCCTCCCGGGGGGGAGACGTTCCCTTGCAATGTAGCTCTTTAACTTTTACAGCAAACCCCCCGCCTTTTATTGTCGGGAACATGGGTTACAAGTTCGAAAGGTGATACCACACCGCAAAATGTAAAAATTTGCTGGCATTTTGGTCACCCACGAAATTTTGCAGATCTATGGCCGAATCCCCAGCGTGGGGCCGTTTACCATTCTAATACAGGGACCCTAAACCCACATTTTAAATTCTTTCCCTTTAGAGCTCATCGTTACAAAATTATCTTAGTCAATTAATTTTCCCCATAAAAATAATGGAAAAAAAATTTAACTTGCAAGACACCCAAAAGATTAAAAAAAAAAAAATTTTACCCATGAAATATTAATTTTAATCACACAAACTAAAGATTACTGCACAGTTACATAACTTCCTTATTGAAGATCTGGTGATGATTGAGGGGATGGGGGGGGGGGGAGAGCTTGATCTTCTTAGTGTTTAAAGGGGAATCCCCTTCCAATAGCACTTGAGGCGCAAGTCTTTTTTGGGTTTTATTCCCTTGTTCTTTTAATCCACTAGGCCACTCAGAGTCACTGGACTTCTGCGCACAACATATCTGTCCATAAAGCCTGTACCTCTTTTTCCCTTTACCAAAGTGTTTCACAACATTCCCCTGAATGCACCAGCACGGTTTGCAATAGCTGTGTGAGGGATTTTCATCAAAAAAGGTTTGCACTTTAAGCCACATTGCACACTTTTCCCTTAATCTTTGAAGTAGGCCTTCGCATTTTCCGCTCCCCTCCCCGAAGCAGTTTCCTCGGGGTGGGGCCTCTTACTGTTGAAAAAGGATCTAGCGCCACAGTGGTTTGTTTTTCTTTGCCCTCCTCCACCAACCTTCCACACCCCCCCACTAACCTAAACAATTGACATATTTTCCAGGCATTTTTTCCTGTTCACCGGGGTGTTAGTCAACGTTGGGTCGCACCTGGGGGGCAAATTAAGGACCCCCAATGGAAATAAGTTAACAGTCCCGTGATCACTGACTTTTTTGGGTTTTCCTGGGTGGCAAACCCCGGGGTTAATCTTTTTTCGGTAAAGTTTTTACGTTTAAACCTCACCCAACACACTCTCTCACATCTTTGATAAAACAGCTGATGGGGTGCAGCACTAAACAGCTGACTGTGGTGCAGCGCAGTGCCCCCTTTGGCAAGAAACTTCCTTGAGGCCGTTTTCTTCCCAAAATTTGAGGTTTAATTGGTTTATTTTAACAAAAGGCCCCCCGGGTTAATCGCTGGTTTTGGGTTTGCTTGACAAGAAAACCCCTTAATAAGATATAAACTGATGGGCACACCAACAGCTATGTGGTCCCGAGACTCACTTTCAAAACGCTTCTTGATTGCGTTTTCTTACCCACAATAGTAGGGTGGTTATTGGGGTTTTTTTTACAATGACCCCCCGGGTTAAACGTTTCTTTAGTTTACGTTAAGCCCCACCAACAACCTCTTCCACATCTTGGGAATACATGATTTGGGGCGCAACAAAAACAGCGACTTGGTCAGCGCAGCTGCCCTTTGGGAAGAACAGCTTTTCCTTTTTGCCTTTTTTTTCCCACAAAATACATGGTTTTTATTGGGGTTTATTATAAAAAACCCTCCGGGTTAATCGTTTCTGGGGAATTTTTTCAGTTTAAGCCACACCAACAACACTCTCCACAAATTTAAGTAAACAGCTGATGGGGTGCAGCAACAACAACAGCGACTGTGGTGCAGCAGCAGCTGCACCTTTGGGAAGAACACTTCCTTGTTGCCTTTTTTTTACCCACAATATAGGATGGTTTATTGGGGGTTTTTTTACAACTACCCTCCGGGGTTAATGTTTCTTTGGTAATTTTTTCCGTTTAAGCCCCCCCAAAACACCTCCCCCACTCTTCGAGTAAACAGCTGAGGTGGTGCAGCAACACAACAGCGACGTGGTGAGCAGCGCTCCCTTTTTTGGCAGAACAGTTCCCTTTGATTCCGTTTTCTTACCCACAATAGTAGCGATGGTTGATTGGGGTTTATCATACAACCTCACCAGCTCAGAGACACGCACTCCACTTTCATACTTAGCAATGATCTCTTTCTTCATCTCCATAGTAATTCTCACCCTTTTTGCTGTAGGGTTGGCACTAGAAGCTTTCTTGGGGCCCATGGTGACTTATTTTGCAGGTGCAATCACTACAAAGGCTGTGATAATATGAAATGTTCCAGTTGTTGTATGTTTGGAAGCAACCGCGGTGGCTGGCTGGCTTGTAAACACTGGCACCCAAGGGACAAGTGAGGCGCGCTCAGGCCAAGGTGGACGCATATGGTATGGAACGAATAGCGCTGGCCGGGTTTTTAAGCACTAGTTGAGGCAAAATTTTTGCGTTAAAATGTATCGCTAGTCAGAGTTATCGCTGGTTAAGGGTCCACTGTACATCTTGCAGTCAACCTCCATCTTGCCTTAATTGTAATGAAGCTCACCCTACGTACTCCCGCCGTTGCCAGGTCTACTTAAATGAACGTGAAATCCGTTGCCTCAAAGAGACAGAAGGTCTCCCTTATGCTATGGCAGTTACTCATCTCCACCTCCAAGGGAGACTACCCCGTGTTTCTTATTCTCGTGTTTCAAAACATCCCCCCACTTCTGGGGTCCCATCTTCTGCAGCCTCCTCTGTTGTTACCCCTCCCATAGCCACTCCGGCATCTAATCCTTTTGCTGTCCTTGGCTCTGACGTCCCGACTACAACTCAGTCTGTTCTCACATCTTCGCATCCTTCCTCACAAGCCCCAGTATCGACAAGACCTCGTACAACACCTAATACCAATCGCCCCTCTACTTCTCAGAAGTCCAAAAAATCCACATTACTCAAATCTTCTTTTCCCCTTCCTTCCCTTCTTCCACCTCCACACTTTACCTTTCCAGTCTCAGAGCCTAGTTCTTCCCCTCTCTCTGGCTCTATTACAAGTGTGGAGATTCACCCTCCTCCTCGTACTATGCCTTCCACCCCCGTCCCCTCCCAAGTTTCTCCCTCTTCTGCCACCTCCCAGGTTTCTGCCTCTTCTGTCCCTCCCCCCACACTTCATCTCCAGTCCCTTACACTCTTTCCTCCCCCTCTACTTTGGTACAGTCCATTACTGTCCCAATCTTTACTCACCCTCCCCCTTCTATCTCCAATATGGTCTCCCATACATCTTTGAATTCAGAAACACTTGAAGCCATTTCAGAATATATTGCAGAGACTAAACCTTCAATGGACACTGATTCACTTCCTGTTCCTTCTCTTCCCTCTCCTCCATCTTCATCAACCCCATTCTTCGCAACGCTCCGTTCCTTCGCTTCTTGAACGTCTTCCAATGCCACCACACGTTGACTTTTCTAACCCCTCTAGTCTGTAGGTGCCTTTCCCTACGGATTCCTGGTATTTTCTTCATCGCCAATCATGGCCTATTTGCAGTGGAATATCCGCTGCCTCAGGGGTAATCGGGGTGAGCTTCAGATGTTGCTTTCCAGGTTCTCCCCTGTTGGTGCTTGCTTACAAGAACCAAAATTACACTCGGCTGTTTTCCAACCTATCTCAGGCTATAATTTATTGTATTCTTCAGATCCTTTCTCAGATGGGACCTTTAATGAGTGCCCTTCTTCTACACAATGATATTCCGTACTGTCAACTATTTGTCCATACTTCACTGCATTACACTGTTCTTTATATCTCTCTCCTTCTCGAGCATTTTCTATCCCAGATTTTACCTTTCTTGTTTCATCCTTACCACCACCATTCTGTTACTTGTGATTTTAACGCCCACCATTTCCCCTGGGGGGGGTCTCATTGTGACTCACGTGGCATCCTTTTGGGAGATCCAACCTCAACAACCCTTCCTCAGCCCTCTGACAATATTATTGGTAATCCCGCACCTCCACCATAAACTCGCAACTACGAATTCTCGCAAAAATTCACACCACCACGATTGCCTCAGACAAGACATCTCACTGCTCCGAGCCTCTCCTCTGCATGCAACATTCATCACCCACGCTTCAACCACCATATAAGAGCGTTGTAAATACAATACTCTCATACAATCCCCTCTTTGCCTCCAGGACAAAGTTCCTTTTGTCTCCACAGACTCCTAAGTGCACCACTCACCTTTTTCCCTCATCAATCTATGATTCACCTCATCTATCATAGACCCCTCCATCCGCTGACACTCCCTCCCAAATAATCTGAATAAGTCACCTCCTCCATACTCTCTCCCTCCAATCTGATATTCAATCTTTCATCACCTAATCATTTGTTATCCTCATAACCTTTACGCTTGCCAGTATTCACCTTTAATTTTCTTCTTTGCAGCACCCTACAAATTCATCCGTTACCAATCTCTGCAGCTTCTCTACAAATCCCCAAAGCACAGTGTCATCACAAAGAGGCAGCTGTGACAACTCCCACTTTTGTGTGTGATCTATATTTTTAACTCACGCCTCTTGCCAAGACCCTCGCATTTACTTCTCTTACAACACCATCTATAAATAATTAAACAACCAACGGTGACATCCACATCCTTGTCTAAGCCTACTTTTATCTGAAAAAAATTTCCCCACTTCCAACATACTCTACCTTGAGCACACTATCCTCGTAAAACACCTTCACTGCTTCAGTAACCTACCTCCTACACCTTACACTTGCAACATCTGCCACTGCCTCCCCTATCCCAACCCTGTCATAACCGCCTATTCCAAATCCATAAATGCCCACAAAGAACTTTAGCCTTTATCTAATATACTGTTCACTTTATATTTCACTGTGAAAACACCTGGTCCACACACCCCCTACCTTCAAAAGCTCCTTGTTCATCTGCTAACCTATTCTCCGTCTTACACTTGTAAATCATTCATTATAACTCTACCATACACTTTACCAGGTACACACACAGACTTATCCGCCCTATAATTTTTGCAACTCTCTTTATCCCCTTTGCCCTTTATACAAAGAACATATGCATGCTCTCTGCCACTCCCAGGTAGATTACCCCTCTCCATACATTTATTAAATAATTGCACCAACCACTCAAAACTATATCCCCACCTTGCTTTAACATTTCAATCTATATATCCCATCAATACCCGGCTGCCTAACCCCCCTTTCATTTTAACAACGCCTCAAACTGAACTTCCCACACAACTCACAACTGGCTCTTCCCTCACACCTACAAGATGTTATCCTCCTTGCCCTAATACCACCGAAAATCACAGCTTCTCCTATCTTCATCACATATACAATTCCTCAAAATATTCCCTCCATCTTCCCAATACCTCTAACTCTCCATTTTAATAACTCTCCCTCCTATTTTTAACTGACAAACCATTTGTTTCTATGGCTTTCTTAACTTGTAATCACACATCCAGAAACTTTTTCTTATATTCAACAAAATTTGTTGATAACATCTCACCCACACTCTCATTTGCTCTCTTTTTACAATGCTCACCAATCTCTTAAACCTCTCTCTTTTTTCTTCCAATACCTCTCCCTCCTTGCATCACTATACATTGTAACAACTTCTCATAATGCTACCTTTTTCTCCCTTACTACTCTCTTTAACATCATCATTCCACCAATCGCTCCCCTTTTCCCTCCTGCACCCACTTTCCCTGTAAACCACAACTTCTCTGAACACTCTAACACCTACATTTTTAAAAACCTACCCCTCATACCGTCTTCGACCCATTGCCTATGCTCCATTAGCCCATCTTCCTTCAATAGCTGTTTATATCTTACCCTAACTGCCTCCTCTTTTAGTTTATAAACCTTCACCTCTCTCTCCATGATTGCATTAAATTTCTCCTTGTATAAATAGTAAAGGGTACTCTCAGTGTAGCACAACTATAAAGTTGATCTATAATATCTGTGGCCCCTCTATAAAACATGTACATCCTGAAGTCTACTCAACAGAACTTTTATCTACCAATACATAATCCAACAAACTACTGTCATTTCGCCCTACAATCATATCGTGTATAACCTTAGTTATCCTCTTTTTCTTGAAATATGTATTACCTATAACTAAACCCCTTTCTATACAAAGATCAATCAAAGGCCCATTATCATTTACAACAGGCATCCCCAAACTTACCTACCACACCCTCACTAAAATTTTCTCCCACTTTAGCATTCAGGTCCCCTACCACATAACTCTCTCTCTTGGTTCAAAGGCCCCTATACATTCACACTTAACATCTCCCTAAATCTCTCTCCATCCTCTGCATTCCGCTCGCTCCATGGTGCAAACACAGCTATTAAGACCCACTCTCTCCGCATCCAAAGCCTAACATAATCCACATATCTGAATTTACACATCATATTCTCTTTTTCTGCTTTCCATAACTTGATCATTTAACATTACTTGCTACCCCTTCCTTGCTCTAACACTTCTCAGATACTCCAGATATAATCCCATTTATTTCCCCCCACTGAAACTCTCCTTACCCCCATCAGCTTTGTTTTGCTTAGGGCCAGGACATCCAACATCTTCATCATAACTATCAGTCAACAATCTGTTTCTTGTTCATCCTCACTACATTACCACGCAAATTAAAGCATCCCAGTTTTATAAAGTTTTTCTTCTCTCCTTTTTTAGTAAATGTATACAGGAGAAGGGTTTACTAGCCATTGCGCCCGTAAATTTTTTTTAGTCGCCTCATACTGACACGCATGCCCATACGAGGAAAGATACATTCCACTTCCCCATGGACAATTTAAATAAAAAAGAACAAGAGCTATTTAGAAAAAAGGAGAAAAACTTAGATGTATGTATATATAATAAATATTATATGCAAGTACCGTGTCAGTTAAGTGTGAGCCAAGTGAAAGTAGGAGTAGCAAATATCCCTGTTATCTAGCGTGTTTATGAGACAGAAAAAGAAACCAGCAATCCTACCATCATGCAAAACAGTTACAGGTTTTTTGTTTCACATCATCTGCAGGACGTATACTTCCCTGGGTGTTGCTGTCTACAACCTACTACCAAAATATATATATAATATATATATAAATATATATATTATATAAATATAAATATATATATATATCATTAAAAATATATATTTATAGTTATAAATATAAAGTATACATTGGACCCCGCATAGCACGCTTAATCCTTGCAAGAGGGCTGCTGTTATGCGAAAAGTTCCAATGTGAATGAATTTCCCCATAAGAAATAATGAAATAATATTAATCCGTGCAAGACACCCAAAAAGTAATGAAAACAAAAATTTTACCACATGAAATATACATTTTCCTACACCAAAGAGAAGGATACAGCACAATAGTAAGTAGACCATCATAAAATATATTTTCATGGTACTACTCAACTAAATAAGAATAAATGACACTTACCTTATTGAAGATTCAGCAATGACTGATGAGGAAACCCAGTGTCCTGGGAGTCCTTTTCCTCCAGAGTACTGTAGGTCCTGTTTGGTATTTTCTTCCGAACAGGCCCTGTAACACACTGTGTATGTCACACGATTCTTAAATCTCTCAACCAACCTTTTTGCTGGCTCCTAAATCACCAATATTACACTAGTTCCAGCATTTTCCCTGTTCACCTGTGTTAGTCGACTGATTTGGTTCATCCTGGAGACAAATTTAAGGACCCAATGGAAATAAGAAATACTTCTTCGATGACACATGACTTTTATTTGGTTTATCCGGTTGCAAATCCTCTTGTGATTAATTGTTTCTTGGTAATCTCAATAAGCCACACCAACAACGGTAGTACAGCAGCAGTCAGCAGCAGCAGCAAACATGCTACAAGCAGCACAGGAACGGCACTACAGCAAGCAGCATCAGCTGACGGTGGGTACAGCAACACAGCAGCTGTACCACCAATAGTAGCGATGGTGAAATGGGGTTTTTATTATCCAACCTGGCCACTCGGAGCCAATCACTCCACTTTCATACTATCATGATCTGTTTTCTTCATCTCCAAAGTAAATTCTCGAACGCCTTATTGCTGTAGGGTTAGGCACTAGAAGCTATCATGGGGCCCAAGGTCACTTTATTTTCCAGAAAAAATCACCAAAAACACAGTAATAATACGAAATGTTACCGATGATCTTGGATGTTACCGGCGTGAGGCTGGCTGGTAAACAATCCACCGTCCGGCAACATGTGAGGCTGGCTGAGTCACCATTGGACTCGTCTCGACGAAGGACGATGAGCAGGTTTTTGTCCGCAATGCGGGGCAAAAATTAGCGAACAAAGCGTCCGCTACGCGGATGTCCGATTAAGGCAATGCGTCCGTTAATGTGTGGGGTCCACTGTATATATATATATGACCCATGTGGTTTTAACAGTGAAACATATAAGTGATACATTAATATAGATCAGGCTAAAGAGGTCTTTGTGCATTTATGATTTGGAAAAGGCATATTACAGGTGGATAGGGGCAATGTGGCAGATGTTGCAGTTGTCTGGTGTAGGAGGTTTGTTTACTGAAAAGCAGTGAAGAGTTTTTACGAGGATAGAGAGGCTCCAAGTTAGAGTAGGTAGGAAAGAGGGAAATTATTTCCCTTAAAAGAAGTCTTAGACAAGGATGAGTAGATGTCACTTGTGGTAGTAATTAATAATTTATATATGTAGTTGTAAGAGAAGTAACATGCAAGGTCTTGGCAAGAGGTGTGAGTAAAAAGATAAAGAATCAACATCACCAAAGTGTGAGTTGTCACATTTGCACTTTGCAGATGACACAGTGCTACTTGGAGATTCTGAAGATAAAGTTGCAGAGATAGTGATTAATTTGGTAGGGTGTGCAAAAAGAAGAAAATTGAAAGTGAATACAGAAAGAGTAAGGTTAAGAGTATAACAAAAAGATAGGTGATGAACAGATTGGATATCAGATTGAGGGAAAGAGTATGGAGGAGGTGAATGTATTCAATATTTGGGAGTGGACGTGTCAGCGGATGGGTCTATTGAAAGATGAGGTGATCATAGAATTGATGAGGAAAAGGTGAGTTGACTAGGATTCTGTGGAGAAAAGAAACTTTGCCTGGAGCAAAGAGGAATGTATGATAGAATAGTTTTACCACGCTCTAATGTTGAAGCATGGGGGGGGGTATGAAATGTTGCAGCGAGAGAAGGCTGGAGCAGTGAGATGTCATGTCTGAAGCAATGTTGGTGTGGATATAATGCAGAGATTTCCGTATTTGGAATTTAGGAGGAGGTGCGGGATTACCAAACTGTTGGTCCAAGAAGGGCGGAGAAGGTTGGTTGAGGTGGTCGGAAGTAAAGAAAAGGAGCGAAACAGAATAACTTCAAGAGTGTAAATCAGTCCTGTGTGGAAGAAGGCGGTAGGGTCGCCTAGAAGGTTGGAGGAGGTGTAAAGAGGTTTTGTGTGAGGGTCTTGACTTCCACAGAGGCAAGCGTGAGCCGTTTGGGGGGGGGTTGTTTTTTTGATAGGAGTGCATGGAGACAAATGGTTTTTACTACTTGCGGCTGTTGGAGTGTGAGCAATGTCACAATTATGAAGGGGTTAATGGAAACCGGCAGCCGGACTGAGTCCTGAGAAGGGAAGTACAGTGCCTGCACTCGAAGGAGGGTTGTTAATGTGCAGTTAAAACTGTAGTGGTAAAGCACCCTCAGGCAAGACATTAGAATGAGTGAATGATGGTGAAAATTTTATTCTTTTCGGCCACCCTGCCTTGGTGGATCGGCCAGTGGTGATAATAATAAAAAAAATAATAATAATATATGCAATTATAAATATGGCATATAAATATATGCAATAAGAGAAGTCACGAAAGCGCTTGGAACTACTCTCTATTCATTCATTCACCGTGTTATTTGCATATATATATAATAAATTTAATAGTATAAATAATATATATAATATAATATATATATAAATATAAATAAACTATACAGTGGACCCACCGGTTAACGATTTTAATCCGGCAAGAGGGCTCATATCGTTATGCAAATAATCGTTATGGCGCATTAATTGACCCATAAGAAAAAAAGGAAATATAAAATAACCGGCAAGACGCCCAAAAGTATGAAAAAAAATTTTTATTTCCACAATAGAAAATGTTTAATATTAATACACACAAACAGAAAAAGGCATGCACACTTACATGACACTTACTTTTATTGAAGATCTGGTGATGATAGATGGGAATGGATGAGGGAGAGCATTAACTTCTTACTGTTTAAAGGGAATCCCCTTCATAGGACTTGAGGTAGCAAGTCTTTTCCGGGGGTTACTTCCCTACTTCTTTTAATGCCACTAGACCAGCTTCAGAGTCACTGGACCTCTGTCGCACAACAAATCTGTCCATATAGAGCCTGTACCTCCCGTTTCTTCAAGAACTTTCCTAAAAATGGCCAAACAATGTCATTGAACTAGTCACAAGCACGCTGCCCCAGCTGTGTCCAGGGTGATTTTCCAACTATAAAGTTTGCAGTCAAACCACTCTGCACACATTTCCATAATCTATTGAAGTAGGGGCACAATGGAATCCAACAACTTTGCATAGGCTTCTCAGGGTTAGCCCCAAACCCTTCAAATCTTTTCTTAATTCCATACTAAATTCTCACCCTTTTTACCAGCAGGGTTGCACTAAAGCTTTCTGGTGCCCATGGACACTTATTTTCCAGAAACAACCACCAATAACCTGTAATAAAACTAAATATTCCGAGTGTATGCTTGGATGTTACCGCGGATGCTGGCTGAGTAAACAATGGGACGTCCTGCACAAGTGAGGGCACATTGGACCTTCTCGACGAAAATCGTAAGTCGGGGATTTTAATCGCAAGCTTAGGCAAAAATTTTGCGATAAAAGAAATCGTTCTGCTGAAAAATCGCTATGGCGAAGCATCGTTTTGATGGCGGGAGTCCACTGTATAAATATATAGTCTATATATATAAATATACTTCTTCACCTACTAGCCATATCCCACTGAGGTGGGGTTGCCCAAAGGAAAAACGAAAGTTTCCCCTTTTAAATTTTATAATTTTACACGAGAAGGGGTTTACTAGCCCTTGCTTCTGGCAATTTAGAAATCCGCCTCTTACAACACTCCTGAATTACGAGGAAGAATTAGATCCACTTCCCCAAGGAGAATAAGAGGTAATAAACGAACAAGAACATGGATAGAAAAATAGAATAAAACCCAAAGGGGTAAGTATAAATATGCTTGCACATTACTGTGTATGTAACCTAAGTGTACGTAGAAGTACCAAGATCACCTGAAATCTTTCATGTTTAATGAGATCAGAAAAAAGTACACAGCGCATTCCTCACATCAAGTAAAACAATTACAGGTCTTGTTTATGAGACAGAAAAAAGGACACCAGCAATCATATCATCTTGTGAAGCAATTACAGGCTTTTGTGTCACACTCACTTGGCAGGATGGTAGTACCTCCCTGGGCAGTTGCTGTCTACCAGCCTGCTACCTATACAGGAGGGCCCCACTTAAAATGGCAGTAGGTTCCCATGCTACCGCCGTAAAGCGGAAACCGCCGTAAAGTGGAACACCCTTTTTTCCACTTATAAAGCTGTATAGTCCTTGTGGCTTAGCGCTTCTTTTTGATTATAATATAATAATAATAATTCCACTTATAAATGCATACAAACACTAGATAACAAGTTTACACTAACATATATTAAGTTAGCAATAGAATCAGGCATCAAAAAACAATAAAAAAGTACAATACACACATAGTGCACTCATTACTTACCTTAAAATATTTATAGTCTTAATCTAGGGTGAGACAAGTAGTATTTATTGTAAGAAATCAAGTGTGGTATGTATGGTAATAGCCAGGCAACCATACCAGGCCACGCCCCACCCCTCACATACTAAACAATGAAATATTAAGCATCCCATAACGATAAATTTAATACAGTCACTCATTACTTACCTTAAAATATTGTAGTCTTAATGTAGGTCAGGAGTAATAAATGAGATAAAACAAATAAATGAAGAGAGAAAGAATGAGTACATGAAGGGGACAGGCGCAGAGTTATGTAAACAAACCAGCGAACGTAAGTTTTGTAAACAAACGAAGTGGTAACACGACTGTTTGGTGTACAAGTTACATTGTGTACAGTTTGTCTCTACATTGATAACGTAGAATAAAATAAAGCAGAACACTCCCATTCTCATGTAGCATCATTTTGAGAAGAAAAGAAGCTCTGAGTAAGCAAAGAAATAAGTCACACTGACTTTTTTGGGTTATCCTAGTTCACACACCATATGTTGTTATGTATATAATTCTATGTAACTGATTGGTGTATACCTGAATAAACATCCAACATACTCACGGAATACATATACTACATTAACCCCCCATTAACACATCATTTACACTTAAGTTAGATTAAGAAAATCTATATTCATAAGGCAACACTTGTCATCAAGTTAAATCTGCACGCCAAATCTAATATTTATGTTTTATTTATCTATTGTGGGGTGTATTATCATTCAATATGTTAATGTATACGTGTTTATTATATAATTAAGAAAAATAAAATATCATGGATGGATTACTGAAAAATGTGTATATTAACAAATATACGACATTAATGAGAACAGACTGTGATTAATGTTATTATTATTATCATTTCTAATATGGAGTCACTTGTGCAAGTCGTCACTACCACATCACACATTTATGTTAAATAATCTACTGTGGGAAGTATATCTTATTTATTAATGTTAATGCATCGTGTTTAATAAACTAATTTTGAAAAAAATAACATGATGGAATTTAATGAAAATGTGGTATATAAACGAAATCTACTACATTTAAAAGACTCGATGATTATATAATATCATTACTAAAATGACGTCTGAACATAAGACACTTACCAATTTTAATGTGTACCTGCTATGCCATCACAGTATGTACGTTTATTTAGGTACAGGTATACATAAGTAAAAATTATCAGAAGTACCTGGAGTTTACCCTGGAGAGAGTTCCGGGTCAACTGCCCCCTGCCCGGTCCTGTGACCAGGCCTCCTGGAGATCAGAGCGAACAACCAGGCTGTTGTCATCTGGCTGCACGCAAACCAACGTACGAGCCACAGCCCGGCAGATCATGAACTGACTTTAGGTGCTTTGTTCCAGTGCCAGCTTGGAAGACTACCAGGGGTCTGTTGGTAAACCCCCTTAATGTGTGCTGGGGAGGCAGTTAACATTCGCGGCCCACTGACAAAGTTATAGTAGGTCTCTTAATGTGCTAGTGACAACCCCTCTTTTCATTGGGGGGATGTGCAGTCGTCTGCCAAGTCTTATGCTTTCGAATTGAGTGATTATCGTGTGCAATTCGGTACTAGTCCTCAAGGATATTTCTCAGTTGGTATATAATCAAGAATCTCTCCCTCCAGCATTCCAGGGAATACAGGATAAGGAACCTCAAGCGCTCACCAAAAATTGAGATGTTATATCTCCGTCATGCACGCCGTGAAAGTCTCTTAACATTATCTAGGACGTGGGCAATTTCACCAGCTTGAAAGGTCCTGTTATTGTGCAGCATATTCCAGCCTAGATAGAACAAGTGACCTGAAGATGTCACATGGCTTTGCCTCCCCAGTTATGAAGTTCTCATTATCCCATCCTGTCATTTTTCTAGCAGATGCATTGGAATACAATGTTATGGTCCTTGAAGGTGAGATCCTCTCGAAATGAACACACCTAGGTCTTTGACGTTGTGTTCGCTCTATTTTGGTGGCCAGAATTTTAGTACTCTATGAAAATTTAATTTCCTCATGTTTACCATCTCTGATTAATTGAAATTTCTCATCGTTGAACTTCATATTGTTTTTCTGCAGCCCCACTGAAAGATTTGGTGATGTTCCCGCCTGGAGCTTGCAGTGCTGCAAATGGCAGACACTGGTCCATGCAGATTTCGGGAGTCCTCTGCAAAGGAAGACACGGGGCTGTGGCTGACATCCTGGTCTATGTCGATAAGAGATGAGAACAAGATGGGAGCGAGTACTGGTGCTTGTAGAAAAGCTTTTCACCGTAAGCGCCCTCTGTTGACGACTACTCAATCTGTGTTCTGTTAGTGAGAAATTATAGATCCATCGACCGACTTTCCTGTTTATTCCATTACACGCATTTGTGCGCTATTACGCCCATGGTCCACACTTGTCCGAAGGCTTTTTGTAATAAGGTAAATATTACATCTGCATTCTCTTTGTCTTCTAGTGCAATTAGACCTGTCGTAGTGATCCACTAGTTGAGACATAGACAGTAGCGACTGTTCTAACCCATGTGCCCTGGTGTTTAACGATGTTTTCTAGATGGAGGTGTTTCTTCTTCTTAGGACCCTTTCAAAGATTTTTATGATATGGGAATGTTAGTGCTATTGGACTGAGTTCTTTGCTGTTGCTTTACGCCCCCTTGTGAGTGGGCTATGTCGTTTGTGTTTAGTAACTGTGGGACGACCCCCGTGTCCATGCTCCCTCTCCATAGGATGAAATGGCTCGTTATAGGGGCTTCTTGCATTCTTGATGAAGACAGAGTTCCATGATTCCCATGAGTTCCATGAATAACAGTTTAAAAACATTTCGAAATTTTTGAGTTTCCAACAAAAATGGAGAGACTTCGTGCTACTGAGCTCATTGAGAATGTAAAAACAACCAGGGTGGGGCGCGTGACCGTATTAGAAAGTCGGTGGGGGAGCCGTATAGCGCGTTTTTGTCATAATTTGAAATGTCCCGTATAGGCAGAACGCCGTAAAGGTGAAACCCCGTAAAGCGTGGCATTCCCTGAATACATAAACAAATATAAGCAAGGAATTGAAAGAATAGGCAAAATATTCACAAACACTGATCTCTGGCTGAAGAGACTCAAACCTATGAACCTTGGAACAAGGTAATGCCATTGCTTTTACCCAACCTATCTACACTGTCCAACACATGTACTCTGCGACTAGCATTAGCTAGATATTGATCCAAGGCAGCCAGCTTTCCAGCAGGAGGCTAACAGCTTTCATATAGAATTGGAATTTCTTGACTGGAATTTAGAATCATACAGACTTCCTTAGAAGTAGATCAGGATTGTTTTTTGAAGCAGTTTTGTGACAGAACTTACAACGGGTAATACCTGCTTGACTTATTCCTGCAAACAATGAATTCCCGATGTTAATAATTTTAGAAGTTTCAGAGGACTGGTGCTAGCGACCAACAAATCAATTACATTTTCTTTTTTAGCATTGAATGAAGTAGAAATAGGGATAACTCAGTAAACCAGTCCCAGATTTTCGCTTATGCAGATACGATGGCATAGAGAACACTTATCATCTGTTGACTTGGGTAACGAAGATAGCTATCAAAATGACATATTCTGAACACAATACAAGGCTGCACCAAAGAAACGTTTATCCCATATAAAGCAATTAGATCAAATAGAAATACCCAAATTGGAATGAATAATATGCTGAAATAACACTAGGCATAATAAAAGGATTAGAGGCGTATCAAAAGAGTCGAGGGTCACTTATATCATGTATATTAGACATAAAGAGGGACATTAAAAAGGGATAAGAAAATCAAAAAGGGACTATGAAATTAAAGTTTGCTAGGATTCAAAACTAACCCAAAAGTTTTTTTTCCATGTATATAGCAACAAAAGGTCAGAGATAAGATAGGTCCCTTGAAAAATAACAATTGGCATCTTACTGCCAAAGAGAATGACATTTCTGAATTTTAAAATAATTTTTTTCTCCTCGGTTTTTACACAGGAAGACACTAATAATATCCGGTAAATAAATTTTACAGTGCCAGAAGAAGGGTGATAAATATTGTAACAACACAGTCACTAGTGAAATGTTGTGAAGCAGATAGTACCGACTGAAGCAAAATAATCACCGGTTCTGATGAGGTTTTTTTCAAGGGTTCTTAAGGAATGCAAAATGTAACTCTTGAACCATTAACTAATATTTTTTAATTTATCTCTCAAACATGTGTATTGTCCCTTGATATGTTGAAATGGCTAATGTTATTCCTATTTAAAAACAGGGGACAAGTCGTTACCATCAAATTACCTACCGCCCAATAATCCTGACCCAATTGTAGGCAATTATAAGTCCAATTATAGCCTCATATTCAAAGAAGGCAGCCATCTCCGATAAGCATAGCTTGATTAAATGATTCTCAGCATGTATTCACAAGAGCCGGTCCCTTGGTATAACTATTTATTAACTTTCTTCAGTACGCTTTTGAGGCTGTTTTTGACCACGATAAAGAATTTGATATTATTTACTTAGATATTAGTAAGTCATTTCCTCTGTCAAGGGGGGCTCCTTGGCGTGGTGAAAGAGCACTTGGACTGAGGAATTAGACCCCTGTCGGTATCTTCCTCAGACCGAACCTTAATTACCCCCCCATGCAAACTTTATCTCCCTTACTACACCTCTTTACATCATCCATTCCACCAATCGCTCCTCTTCCTCCCGCACACCACTTTCCATAACCACAAACTTCTCTCACACCTAACACTACATTTTTAAACCTACCCATACCTCATCAGCCCATCAGCCTATAGCCTCTCATAAGCCCATCATCCTCAGTAGCTTTTATATCTTCCCTAACTGCCTCTCCATTTAGTTTAAAACCTTCACCTCTCTCTTCCCTGATGCTTTCTATTCTCCTTGTATCCCATCTACGCTTTTACTCTCAGTGTAGGCTACAACTAGAAAGTGACTGATATATCTGTGCCCCTCTATAAACATGTACAATCCTGAAGTCTACTCAACATCTTTTATCTACAATACATAATCCAACAAACTACAGTCATTCTCCATACAGACATATCTTGTATACTTATTTTATCCTCTTTTTCTTAAAATAATGTAATACCATAACAAAATCCCTTTCTATATATACATTTAATATATATATATATATAGGAAATATATATATAATATATTAAAAATATATATATATACGAGGAGGCCCCACTTACATGGCGGTTTAGGTTCCGGCTACCGCCGTAAAAGCGGAACCTCGCCGTAAAGTGGAACACCCATTATTTCACTTACAATGCATACAAACACTAGATAACAAGATTACACTAACATATATTATGATAGCAATTAGAACCAGGCATCAAAAACAATAAAAAAGTACAATACACTCATAGTGGCACTTATTACTTACCTTAAAATATTTATAGTCTTAAACATAGGGTGATAGAATATGATATTGTAAAAATCAATAGTGGAAATGTAGTGAAGTCACCAGCTAACCATACCAGGCCACCCCAACCCCAACATACTTTTCTATTATATTTAATCATCCCAGAGCGATAAAATGTATATACAGTTCACTCATTATTTACCTTAAAATAAATGGTGAGATGAGTAGTAATTATGTAAAAAACAGTGTGGTATGTATGGAAGTCAGGCCAGGCTACCAAACCAGAGAGAAAAAATAGGGCAGGAGAGTCAGGTGCAGAGTATGTAAACAAACCAGGCTAAGGTAAGTTTTGTAAACCGGTACACGTCTGGTTTGTTACAAGTTACAATGTGTACAGTTGTCTCTACATTGATACGGTAGAATAAATAAAGACGAACACCCCATTCTCATGTAACATCATTTTGAGAAGAAATGTGCTCTGTATTGAAAGAAAGGAAGTAAGTCACACTATACGTTTTTTTGAGGTTAACCTATTTCTCTAACACATTAGTTGAAAATTGTAAATTATGTTATTAATCGTGTGTTTATTATATAATTTTTAAACAAATATCACGGATGATTAATGAAAATGATTATATTAACGAAAAATACAACATTTAATGATACACGAGCCAGACCAGCGTAAACCAAACAAAACTGAACAGTTGTGGACGATCACTCGTCAGCAAATAGACGGTATTAATACGTGTCCAGTTTTAGTCATCATCACATATGTAAGAGATTTGTGAAAATTTACCTTATAATATATTATATTCTTATAAGATAATAAAATCAACGAAACAAATACTCTTACGACGTGTACAGTTAGACAGAATTATAGCTATAAAGAGAAGGCATATCGAAAGGAATATTTTCTACAGTTATCCCATTAAACAGGTGACGGGCTAAGAAAAACGTAATTTCTTCCGACAATTCTACAAACGTTTGGTAACATCTCATATATATTTGTATAAATTTTTATACTGTTTGGTGCATGTATCATGTTTGTGTGTTTTACATAATTTGTTATTTATATAATTTTGAAAAAAATATCATAGATAATTAAGGGAAATGTCCTATATTAATGTAATATGCGACCTTATGCGCCCAAGAGATTATTATTAATTATTATTATTATAATTATTATTTATATTAATATTATTATTATTTTTATTATTAATATTAATATTATTGCATGAAGAGTAGAGAGACTCTTATGATTTTTTAAAGTGTACGCTACATGCCAGCACAGTGTGTAAGTTTAATTTAGGAACAGTGATGTACACAATATTAATCATCAATACAATACAAATAAAATATACAATAACTTTAACAAACACTTGAAAATTTGAAAGTTTTCCAGACCTAAGTAAGGAGATGTGCTCAGGAGAATGAAACAAACACGTGCCGCTGAGACCGATTAGAAGACAGGTGGGGGGATCCGTATAGCGAGTTTTGGTCCAAAAATTTGAAATGTCCCGTATAGCGGAATTCCATACAGCGAAACGCCGTAAAAGCGGGGCCCTGCTGTATGTAATGTATATATTTATATATATATAAATATAAATATATATATATAATCATATGTTATAGGTATGTAGACAGGCAACCGCCCAGAGTACTACCGGTCTGCCAAGTGAGTGTAAAACGAAAACCTGTAAATTGCTCAACATGATGTTAGGATTGCAGTGTTCCTTTTTTTCTGTCATCCAGAAACATGCAAGATATCCATGTACAATCTTCTACTTCTACCATTACACTTAGGTCATCAATAATACATACATGAAACAAGCACACCAATATACAAACACCCTTCTGGGTTTTCTGCTATTTCTTTTAGTTCTTTTTCTTGTTATTCCTTTTATCTCCAGGAGGAAGTGGAGCATAATTCTTCCTCCGTAAGCCATGCGTGTTGTAAGAGCGACTAAAATGCCGGGATCAAGGGGCAGGGTAACCCCCTTCTCCCCCGTATAAATTACTATAGTTAAAGGAGAAACTTTCGTTTTTTCTTTGGGCCACCCGCCTCGTGGGATACGGCCGGTTTGTTGAAAAAAAAAAAAAAAAAAAAAAAAAAAAAAAAAAAAATATATATATATATTATATATATAAATATAGGTATAGGTTGGTAGAACAGCAAACCGCCCAGGGAGGTACTACCGTCCCTTGCCAAGTGGAGTGTAAAACGAAGCCCTGTAATTGTTTTACATTAGAAGGTAGGATTGCTGGTACCTTTTATCTGTCACATGAACATGCAAGATTTCAGGTACGTCCTTGCTACTTCTACTACACTTAGGTCACACAACACATACATGTACAAGCACATATATGCACACCCCACTGGGTTTTCTTCTATTTTCTTTACAAGTTCTTATTCTTGTTAATTTCCCTCTTAACTCCATGGGTAAGTGGAACAGAATTCTTCCTCCGTAAGCCATGGCGAGTGTAAGAGGCGACAAAATCGGGAGCAAGGTCTAGTAACTTCTTCTCCTGTATATATTACTAAATGTAAAAGAGAAAAACTCGTTTTTCCTTTGGGCCACCCCCTCGGTGAAACGCTGTGTTTTTGAAAGAAAGAAAGATATAATAATATATATTTATTTTTTTTTTATATTATCACACTGGCGATTCCACCAAGGCAGGGGGCCCAAAAAGAAAAACTTACATCACCAACATCACTCCATCACTTCTTGCCATAAGGTGCTTTAACACTACATTTTAAAACTGCAACATTCCAACCCCTCCTTCAGAGTGCATGCATCTGTAACTTCCCCATTCTCCAAGACTCAAGTCGGCCTGCTTTTTCCTGAACCCTTCAAAAAAGTCCTTTGCTCACACTCCAACAGCACTTCAAGTATTAAAAACCATTTTCTCCATTCACTCCAATCAAACCCTCTCATGGCATGCCTCTGAAGTCCTAGCCCCTCGCACAACAAAACCTCCTTTACCCCTCCCTCCACCCTACCTAGGCCGAACCCCTATCCCGCCTTCCTCCACTACAGACTGATACACTCTTGAAGTCATTCTGTTTCGCTCCATTCTCTCCACTTGCCGATCCAACCTCAACAACCCTTCCTCAGCCCTCTGACAATATTATTGGTAATCCCGCACCTCCACCATAAACTCGCAACTACGAATTCTCGCAAAAATTCACACCACCACGATTGCCTCAGACAAGACATCTCACTGCTCCGAGCCTCTCCTCTGCATGCAACATTCATCACCCACGCTTCAACCACCATATAAGAGCGTTGTAAATACAATACTCTCATACAATCCCCTCTTTGCCTCCAGGACAAAGTTCCTTTTGTCTCCACAGACTCCTAAGTGCACCACTCACCTTTTTCCCTCATCAATCTATGATTCACCTCATCTATCATAGACCCCTCCATCCGCTGACACTCCCTCCCAAATAATCTGAATAAGTCACCTCCTCCATACTCTCTCCCTCCAATCTGATATTCAATCTTTCATCACCTAATCATTTGTTATCCTCATAACCTTTACGCTTGCCAGTATTCACCTTTAATTTTCTTCTTTGCAGCACCCTACAAATTCATCCGTTACCAATCTCTGCAGCTTCTCTACAAATCCCCAAAGCACAGTGTCATCACAAAGAGGCAGCTGTGACAACTCCCACTTTTGTGTGTGATCTATATTTTTAACTCACGCCTCTTGCCAAGACCCTCGCATTTACTTCTCTTACAACACCATCTATAAATAATTAAACAACCAACGGTGACATCCACATCCTTGTCTAAGCCTACTTTTATCTGAAAAAAATTTCCCCACTTCCAACATACTCTACCTTGAGCACACTATCCTCGTAAAACACCTTCACTGCTTCAGTAACCTACCTCCTACACCTTACACTTGCAACATCTGCCACTGCCTCCCCTATCCCAACCCTGTCATAACCGCCTATTCCAAATCCATAAATGCCCACAAAGAACTTTAGCCTTTATCTAATATACTGTTCACTTTATATTTCACTGTGAAAACACCTGGTCCACACACCCCCTACCTTCAAAAGCTCCTTGTTCATCTGCTAACCTATTCTCCGTCTTACACTTGTAAATCATTCATTATAACTCTACCATACACTTTACCAGGTACACACACAGACTTATCCGCCCTATAATTTTTGCAACTCTCTTTATCCCCTTTGCCCTTTATACAAAGAACATATGCATGCTCTCTGCCACTCCCAGGTAGATTACCCCTCTCCATACATTTATTAAATAATTGCACCAACCACTCAAAACTATATCCCCACCTTGCTTTAACATTTCAATCTATATATCCCATCAATACCCGGCTGCCTAACCCCCCTTTCATTTTAACAACGCCTCAAACTGAACTTCCCACACAACTCACAACTGGCTCTTCCCTCACACCTACAAGATGTTATCCTCCTTGCCCTAATACCACCGAAAATCACAGCTTCTCCTATCTTCATCACATATACAATTCCTCAAAATATTCCCTCCATCTTCCCAATACCTCTAACTCTCCATTTTAATAACTCTCCCTCCTATTTTTAACTGACAAACCATTTGTTTCTATGGCTTTCTTAACTTGTAATCACACATCCAGAAACTTTTTCTTATATTCAACAAAATTTGTTGATAACATCTCACCCACACTCTCATTTGCTCTCTTTTTACAATGCTCACCAATCTCTTAAACCTCTCTCTTTTTTCTTCCAATACCTCTCCCTCCTTGCATCACTATACATTGTAACAACTTCTCATAATGCTACCTTTTTCTCCCTTACTACTCTCTTTAACATCATCATTCCACCAATCGCTCCCCTTTTCCCTCCTGCACCCACTTTCCCTGTAAACCACAACTTCTCTGAACACTCTAACACCTACATTTTTAAAAACCTACCCCTCATACCGTCTTCGACCCATTGCCTATGCTCCATTAGCCCATCTTCCTTCAATAGCTGTTTATATCTTACCCTAACTGCCTCCTCTTTTAGTTTATAAACCTTCACCTCTCTCTCCATGATTGCATTAAATTTCTCCTTGTATAAATAGTAAAGGGTACTCTCAGTGTAGCACAACTATAAAGTTGATCTATAATATCTGTGGCCCCTCTATAAAACATGTACATCCTGAAGTCTACTCAACAGAACTTTTATCTACCAATACATAATCCAACAAACTACTGTCATTTCGCCCTACAATCATATCGTGTATAACCTTAGTTATCCTCTTTTTCTTGAAATATGTATTACCTATAACTAAACCCCTTTCTATACAAAGATCAATCAAAGGCCCATTATCATTTACAACAGGCATCCCCAAACTTACCTACCACACCCTCACTAAAATTTTCTCCCACTTTAGCATTCAGGTCCCCTACCACATAACTCTCTCTCTTGGTTCAAAGGCCCCTATACATTCACACTTAACATCTCCCTAAATCTCTCTCCATCCTCTGCATTCCGCTCGCTCCATGGTGCAAACACAGCTATTAAGACCCACTCTCTCCGCATCCAAAGCCTAACATAATCCACATATCTGAATTTACACATCATATTCTCTTTTTCTGCTTTCCATAACTTGATCATTTAACATTACTTGCTACCCCTTCCTTGCTCTAACACTTCTCAGATACTCCAGATATAATCCCATTTATTTCCCCCCACTGAAACTCTCCTTACCCCCATCAGCTTTGTTTTGCTTAGGGCCAGGACATCCAACATCTTCATCATAACTATCAGTCAACAATCTGTTTCTTGTTCATCCTCACTACATTACCACGCAAATTAAAGCATCCCAGTTTTATAAAGTTTTTCTTCTCTCCTTTTTTAGTAAATGTATACAGGAGAAGGGTTTACTAGCCATTGCGCCCGTAAATTTTTTTTAGTCGCCTCATACTGACACGCATGCCCATACGAGGAAAGATACATTCCACTTCCCCATGGACAATTTAAATAAAAAAGAACAAGAGCTATTTAGAAAAAAGGAGAAAAACTTAGATGTATGTATATATAATAAATATTATATGCAAGTACCGTGTCAGTTAAGTGTGAGCCAAGTGAAAGTAGGAGTAGCAAATATCCCTGTTATCTAGCGTGTTTATGAGACAGAAAAAGAAACCAGCAATCCTACCATCATGCAAAACAGTTACAGGTTTTTTGTTTCACATCATCTGCAGGACGTATACTTCCCTGGGTGTTGCTGTCTACAACCTACTACCAAAATATATATATAATATATATATAAATATATATATTATATAAATATAAATATATATATATATCATTAAAAATATATATTTATAGTTATAAATATAAAGTATACATTGGACCCCGCATAGCACGCTTAATCCTTGCAAGAGGGCTGCTGTTATGCGAAAAGTTCCAATGTGAATGAATTTCCCCATAAGAAATAATGAAATAATATTAATCCGTGCAAGACACCCAAAAAGTAATGAAAACAAAAATTTTACCACATGAAATATACATTTTCCTACACCAAAGAGAAGGATACAGCACAATAGTAAGTAGACCATCATAAAATATATTTTCATGGTACTACTCAACTAAATAAGAATAAATGACACTTACCTTATTGAAGATTCAGCAATGACTGATGAGGAAACCCAGTGTCCTGGGAGTCCTTTTCCTCCAGAGTACTGTAGGTCCTGTTTGGTATTTTCTTCCGAACAGGCCCTGTAACACACTGTGTATGTCACACGATTCTTAAATCTCTCAACCAACCTTTTTGCTGGCTCCTAAATCACCAATATTACACTAGTTCCAGCATTTTCCCTGTTCACCTGTGTTAGTCGACTGATTTGGTTCATCCTGGAGACAAATTTAAGGACCCAATGGAAATAAGAAATACTTCTTCGATGACACATGACTTTTATTTGGTTTATCCGGTTGCAAATCCTCTTGTGATTAATTGTTTCTTGGTAATCTCAATAAGCCACACCAACAACGGTAGTACAGCAGCAGTCAGCAGCAGCAGCAAACATGCTACAAGCAGCACAGGAACGGCACTACAGCAAGCAGCATCAGCTGACGGTGGGTACAGCAACACAGCAGCTGTACCACCAATAGTAGCGATGGTGAAATGGGGTTTTTATTATCCAACCTGGCCACTCGGAGCCAATCACTCCACTTTCATACTATCATGATCTGTTTTCTTCATCTCCAAAGTAAATTCTCGAACGCCTTATTGCTGTAGGGTTAGGCACTAGAAGCTATCATGGGGCCCAAGGTCACTTTATTTTCCAGAAAAAATCACCAAAAACACAGTAATAATACGAAATGTTACCGATGATCTTGGATGTTACCGGCGTGAGGCTGGCTGGTAAACAATCCACCGTCCGGCAACATGTGAGGCTGGCTGAGTCACCATTGGACTCGTCTCGACGAAGGACGATGAGCAGGTTTTTGTCCGCAATGCGGGGCAAAAATTAGCGAACAAAGCGTCCGCTACGCGGATGTCCGATTAAGGCAATGCGTCCGTTAATGTGTGGGGTCCACTGTATATATATATATGACCCATGTGGTTTTAACAGTGAAACATATAAGTGATACATTAATATAGATCAGGCTAAAGAGGTCTTTGTGCATTTATGATTTGGAAAAGGCATATTACAGGTGGATAGGGGCAATGTGGCAGATGTTGCAGTTGTCTGGTGTAGGAGGTTTGTTTACTGAAAAGCAGTGAAGAGTTTTTACGAGGATAGAGAGGCTCCAAGTTAGAGTAGGTAGGAAAGAGGGAAATTATTTCCCTTAAAAGAAGTCTTAGACAAGGATGAGTAGATGTCACTTGTGGTAGTAATTAATAATTTATATATGTAGTTGTAAGAGAAGTAACATGCAAGGTCTTGGCAAGAGGTGTGAGTAAAAAGATAAAGAATCAACATCACCAAAGTGTGAGTTGTCACATTTGCACTTTGCAGATGACACAGTGCTACTTGGAGATTCTGAAGATAAAGTTGCAGAGATAGTGATTAATTTGGTAGGGTGTGCAAAAAGAAGAAAATTGAAAGTGAATACAGAAAGAGTAAGGTTAAGAGTATAACAAAAAGATAGGTGATGAACAGATTGGATATCAGATTGAGGGAAAGAGTATGGAGGAGGTGAATGTATTCAATATTTGGGAGTGGACGTGTCAGCGGATGGGTCTATTGAAAGATGAGGTGATCATAGAATTGATGAGGAAAAGGTGAGTTGACTAGGATTCTGTGGAGAAAAGAAACTTTGCCTGGAGCAAAGAGGAATGTATGATAGAATAGTTTTACCACGCTCTAATGTTGAAGCATGGGGGGGGGTATGAAATGTTGCAGCGAGAGAAGGCTGGAGCAGTGAGATGTCATGTCTGAAGCAATGTTGGTGTGGATATAATGCAGAGATTTCCGTATTTGGAATTTAGGAGGAGGTGCGGGATTACCAAACTGTTGGTCCAAGAAGGGCGGAGAAGGTTGGTTGAGGTGGTCGGAAGTAAAGAAAAGGAGCGAAACAGAATAACTTCAAGAGTGTAAATCAGTCCTGTGTGGAAGAAGGCGGTAGGGTCGCCTAGAAGGTTGGAGGAGGTGTAAAGAGGTTTTGTGTGAGGGTCTTGACTTCCACAGAGGCAAGCGTGAGCCGTTTGGGGGGGGGTTGTTTTTTTGATAGGAGTGCATGGAGACAAATGGTTTTTACTACTTGCGGCTGTTGGAGTGTGAGCAATGTCACAATTATGAAGGGGTTAATGGAAACCGGCAGCCGGACTGAGTCCTGAGAAGGGAAGTACAGTGCCTGCACTCGAAGGAGGGTTGTTAATGTGCAGTTAAAACTGTAGTGGTAAAGCACCCTCAGGCAAGACATTAGAATGAGTGAATGATGGTGAAAATTTTATTCTTTTCGGCCACCCTGCCTTGGTGGATCGGCCAGTGGTGATAATAATAAAAAAAATAATAATAATATATGCAATTATAAATATGGCATATAAATATATGCAATAAGAGAAGTCACGAAAGCGCTTGGAACTACTCTCTATTCATTCATTCACCGTGTTATTTGCATATATATATAATAAATTTAATAGTATAAATAATATATATAATATAATATATATATAAATATAAATAAACTATACAGTGGACCCACCGGTTAACGATTTTAATCCGGCAAGAGGGCTCATATCGTTATGCAAATAATCGTTATGGCGCATTAATTGACCCATAAGAAAAAAAGGAAATATAAAATAACCGGCAAGACGCCCAAAAGTATGAAAAAAAATTTTTATTTCCACAATAGAAAATGTTTAATATTAATACACACAAACAGAAAAAGGCATGCACACTTACATGACACTTACTTTTATTGAAGATCTGGTGATGATAGATGGGAATGGATGAGGGAGAGCATTAACTTCTTACTGTTTAAAGGGAATCCCCTTCATAGGACTTGAGGTAGCAAGTCTTTTCCGGGGGTTACTTCCCTACTTCTTTTAATGCCACTAGACCAGCTTCAGAGTCACTGGACCTCTGTCGCACAACAAATCTGTCCATATAGAGCCTGTACCTCCCGTTTCTTCAAGAACTTTCCTAAAAATGGCCAAACAATGTCATTGAACTAGTCACAAGCACGCTGCCCCAGCTGTGTCCAGGGTGATTTTCCAACTATAAAGTTTGCAGTCAAACCACTCTGCACACATTTCCATAATCTATTGAAGTAGGGGCACAATGGAATCCAACAACTTTGCATAGGCTTCTCAGGGTTAGCCCCAAACCCTTCAAATCTTTTCTTAATTCCATACTAAATTCTCACCCTTTTTACCAGCAGGGTTGCACTAAAGCTTTCTGGTGCCCATGGACACTTATTTTCCAGAAACAACCACCAATAACCTGTAATAAAACTAAATATTCCGAGTGTATGCTTGGATGTTACCGCGGATGCTGGCTGAGTAAACAATGGGACGTCCTGCACAAGTGAGGGCACATTGGACCTTCTCGACGAAAATCGTAAGTCGGGGATTTTAATCGCAAGCTTAGGCAAAAATTTTGCGATAAAAGAAATCGTTCTGCTGAAAAATCGCTATGGCGAAGCATCGTTTTGATGGCGGGAGTCCACTGTATAAATATATAGTCTATATATATAAATATACTTCTTCACCTACTAGCCATATCCCACTGAGGTGGGGTTGCCCAAAGGAAAAACGAAAGTTTCCCCTTTTAAATTTTATAATTTTACACGAGAAGGGGTTTACTAGCCCTTGCTTCTGGCAATTTAGAAATCCGCCTCTTACAACACTCCTGAATTACGAGGAAGAATTAGATCCACTTCCCCAAGGAGAATAAGAGGTAATAAACGAACAAGAACATGGATAGAAAAATAGAATAAAACCCAAAGGGGTAAGTATAAATATGCTTGCACATTACTGTGTATGTAACCTAAGTGTACGTAGAAGTACCAAGATCACCTGAAATCTTTCATGTTTAATGAGATCAGAAAAAAGTACACAGCGCATTCCTCACATCAAGTAAAACAATTACAGTCTTGTTTATGAGACAGAAAAAAGGACACCAGCAATCAATCATCTTGAGAAGTCAATTACAGCTTTTTGTTTCACACTCACTTGGCAGGATGGTAGTACCTCCGTGGCCGGTGCTGTCTACCAGCCTTGCTACCTAAACAGGAGGCCCCACTTAAAATGGCAGTAGGTTCCCATGCTACCGCCCAGGTAAAGCGTACACCCCCGCCGTAAAGTGGAACACACTTATTTCCACTTATAAAGCTGTATAGTCCTTGTGGCTTAGCGCTTCTTTTTGATTATAATATAATAATAATAATTCCACTTATAAATGCATACAAACACTAGATAACAAGTTTACACTAACATATATTAAGTTAGCAATAGAATCAGGCATCAAAAAACAATAAAAAAGTACAATACACACATAGTGCACTCATTACTTACCTTAAAATATTTATAGTCTTAGATCTAGGGTGAGACAAGTAGTATTTTAATGTAAGAAATCAAGTGTTGGTATGTATGGTAATAGCCATGCAACCATACCAGGCCACGCCCCACCCCTCACATACTAAACAATGAAATATTAAGCATCCCATAACGATAAATTTAATACAGTCACTCATTACTTACCTTAAAATATTGTAGTCTTAATGTAGGTCAGGAGTAATAAATGAGATAAAACAAATAAATGAAGAGAGAAAGAATGAGTACATGAAGGGGACAGGCGCAGAGTTATGTAAACAAACCAGCGAACGTAAGTTTTGTAAACAAACGAAGTGGTAACACGACTGTTTGGTGTACAAGTTACATTGTGTACAGTTTGTCTCTACATTGATAACGTAGAATAAAATAAAGCAGAACACTCCCATTCTCATGTAGCATCATTTTGAGAAGAAAAGAAGCTCTGAGTAAGCAAAGAAATAAGTCACACTGACTTTTTTGGGTTATCCTAGTTCACACACCATATGTTGTTATGTATATAATTCTATGTAACTGATTGGTGTATACCTGAATAAACATCCAACATACTCACGGAATACATATACTACATTAACCCCCCATTAACACATCATTTACACTTAAGTTAGATTAAGAAAATCTATATTCATAAGGCAACACTTGTCATCAAGTTAAATCTGCACGCCAAATCTAATATTTATGTTTTATTTATCTATTGTGGGGTGTATTATCATTCAATATGTTAATGTATACGTGTTTATTATATAATTAAGAAAAATAAAATATCATGGATGGATTACTGAAAAATGTGTATATTAACAAATATACGACATTAATGAGAACAGACTGTGATTAATGTTATTATTATTATCATTTCTAATATGGAGTCACTTGTGCAAGTCGTCACTACCACATCACACATTTATGTTAAATAATCTACTGTGGGAAGTATATCTTATTTATTAATGTTAATGCATCGTGTTTAATAAACTAATTTTGAAAAAAATAACATGATGGAATTTAATGAAAATGTGGTATATAAACGAAATCTACTACATTTAAAAGACTCGATGATTATATAATATCATTACTAAAATGACGTCTGAACATAAGACACTTACCAATTTTAATGTGTACCTGCTATGCCATCACAGTATGTACGTTTATTTAGGTACAGGTATACATAAGTAAAAATTATCAGAAGTACCTGGAGTTTACCCTGGAGAGAGTTCCGGGTCAACTGCCCCCTGCCCGGTCCTGTGACCAGGCCTCCTGGAGATCAGAGCGAACAACCAGGCTGTTGTCATCTGGCTGCACGCAAACCAACGTACGAGCCACAGCCCGGCAGATCATGAACTGACTTTAGGTGCTTTGTTCCAGTGCCAGCTTGGAAGACTACCAGGGGTCTGTTGGTAAACCCCCTTAATGTGTGCTGGGGAGGCAGTTAACATTCGCGGCCCACTGACAAAGTTATAGTAGGTCTCTTAATGTGCTAGTGACAACCCCTCTTTTCATTGGGGGGATGTGCAGTCGTCTGCCAAGTCTTATGCTTTCGAATTGAGTGATTATCGTGTGCAATTCGGTACTAGTCCTCAAGGATATTTCTCAGTTGGTATATAATCAAGAATCTCTCCCTCCAGCATTCCAGGGAATACAGGATAAGGAACCTCAAGCGCTCACCAAAAATTGAGATGTTATATCTCCGTCATGCACGCCGTGAAAGTCTCTTAACATTATCTAGGACGTGGGCAATTTCACCAGCTTGAAAGGTCCTGTTATTGTGCAGCATATTCCAGCCTAGATAGAACAAGTGACCTGAAGATGTCACATGGCTTTGCCTCCCCAGTTATGAAGTTCTCATTATCCCATCCTGTCATTTTTCTAGCAGATGCATTGGAATACAATGTTATGGTCCTTGAAGGTGAGATCCTCTCGAAATGAACACACCTAGGTCTTTGACGTTGTGTTCGCTCTATTTTGGTGGCCAGAATTTTAGTACTCTATGAAAATTTAATTTCCTCATGTTTACCATCTCTGATTAATTGAAATTTCTCATCGTTGAACTTCATATTGTTTTTCTGCAGCCCCACTGAAAGATTTGGTGATGTTCCCGCCTGGAGCTTGCAGTGCTGCAAATGGCAGACACTGGTCCATGCAGATTTCGGGAGTCCTCTGCAAAGGAAGACACGGGGCTGTGGCTGACATCCTGGTCTATGTCGATAAGAGATGAGAACAAGATGGGAGCGAGTACTGGTGCTTGTAGAAAAGCTTTTCACCGTAAGCGCCCTCTGTTGACGACTACTCAATCTGTGTTCTGTTAGTGAGAAATTATAGATCCATCGACCGACTTTCCTGTTTATTCCATTACACGCATTTGTGCGCTATTACGCCCATGGTCCACACTTGTCCGAAGGCTTTTTGTAATAAGGTAAATATTACATCTGCATTCTCTTTGTCTTCTAGTGCAATTAGACCTGTCGTAGTGATCCACTAGTTGAGACATAGACAGTAGCGACTGTTCTAACCCATGTGCCCTGGTGTTTAACGATGTTTTCTAGATGGAGGTGTTTCTTCTTCTTAGGACCCTTTCAAAGATTTTTATGATATGGGAATGTTAGTGCTATTGGACTGAGTTCTTTGCTGTTGCTTTACGCCCCCTTGTGAGTGGGCTATGTCGTTTGTGTTTAGTAACTGTGGGACGACCCCCGTGTCCATGCTCCCTCTCCATAGGATGAAATGGCTCGTTATAGGGGCTTCTTGCATTCTTGATGAAGACAGAGTTCCATGATTCCCATGAGTTCCATGAATAACAGTTTAAAAACATTTCGAAATTTTTGAGTTTCCAACAAAAATGGAGAGACTTCGTGCTACTGAGCTCATTGAGAATGTAAAAACAACCAGGGTGGGGCGCGTGACCGTATTAGAAAGTCGGTGGGGGAGCCGTATAGCGCGTTTTTGTCATAATTTGAAATGTCCCGTATAGGCAGAACGCCGTAAAGGTGAAACCCCGTAAAGCGTGGCATTCCCTGAATACATAAACAAATATAAGCAAGGAATTGAAAGAATAGGCAAAATATTCACAAACACTGATCTCTGGCTGAAGAGACTCAAACCTATGAACCTTGGAACAAGGTAATGCCATTGCTTTTACCCAACCTATCTACACTGTCCAACACATGTACTCTGCGACTAGCATTAGCTAGATATTGATCCAAGGCAGCCAGCTTTCCAGCAGGAGGCTAACAGCTTTCATATAGAATTGGAATTTCTTGACTGGAATTTAGAATCATACAGACTTCCTTAGAAGTAGATCAGGATTGTTTTTTGAAGCAGTTTTGTGACAGAACTTACAACGGGTAATACCTGCTTGACTTATTCCTGCAAACAATGAATTCCCGATGTTAATAATTTTAGAAGTTTCAGAGGACTGGTGCTAGCGACCAACAAATCAATTACATTTTCTTTTTTAGCATTGAATGAAGTAGAAATAGGGATAACTCAGTAAACCAGTCCCAGATTTTCGCTTATGCAGATACGATGGCATAGAGAACACTTATCATCTGTTGACTTGGGTAACGAAGATAGCTATCAAAATGACATATTCTGAACACAATACAAGGCTGCACCAAAGAAACGTTTATCCCATATAAAGCAATTAGATCAAATAGAAATACCCAAATTGGAATGAATAATATGCTGAAATAACACTAGGCATAATAAAAGGATTAGAGGCGTATCAAAAGAGTCGAGGGTCACTTATATCATGTATATTAGACATAAAGAGGGACATTAAAAAGGGATAAGAAAATCAAAAAGGGACTATGAAATTAAAGTTTGCTAGGATTCAAAACTAACCCAAAAGTTTTTTTTCCATGTATATAGCAACAAAAGGTCAGAGATAAGATAGGTCCCTTGAAAAATAACAATTGGCATCTTACTGCCAAAGAGAATGACATTTCTGAATTTTAAAATAATTTTTTTCTCCTCGGTTTTTACACAGGAAGACACTAATAATATCCGGTAAATAAATTTTACAGTGCCAGAAGAAGGGTGATAAATATTGTAACAACACAGTCACTAGTGAAATGTTGTGAAGCAGATAGTACCGACTGAAGCAAAATAATCACCGGTTCTGATGAGGTTTTTTTCAAGGGTTCTTAAGGAATGCAAAATGTAACTCTTGAACCATTAACTAATATTTTTTAATTTATCTCTCAAACATGTGTATTGTCCCTTGATATGTGGAAGATGGCTAATGTTATTCCTATTTTTAAAACAGGGGACAAGTCGTTACCATCAAATTACCGCCCAATAAGCCTGACCTCAATTGTAGGCAAATTACTAGAGTCAATTATAGCTCAGATTCTAAGAAGCCATCTCGATAAGCATAGCTTGATTAATGATTCTCAGCATGGATTCACAAGAGGCCGGTCTTGTCTAACTAATTTATTAACTTTCTTCAGTAAAGCTTTTGAGGCTGTTGACCACGATAAAGAATTTGATATTATTTACTTAGATTTTAGTAAGGCATTTCCTCTTCAAGGGGGGCTCCTTGGCGTGGTGAAGAGGCTCTTGGTCTGAGGAATTAGACCTGTCGGTCTTCTTCCTCAGACCGAACCTAATTACCCCCCAATCTCCCCTCCCCTATCCCATCCTCCCCATCCTCCCCTTTTTCCTTTCCTCCTCCTCCTCCAAACCCCTCCCTTTTGCCCTTCTTCTTTTTGTCCTTTGGGATTTCTCCCACAGGCGCACTAGTTCCTAGGTAGGGGAAAGGATACCGGGGTCCATACCATTCCGTTGAGGTTCTTAGCGGTGGCGTAGTTTGCAGTGGAATCTGGATCGTCTGGGGATGTCCCGATCCCTCTCCGGCATCCCGGAGTAGCTTTGGGTGTCTTTCGGGCGACGAGTGTATCTCTGGAAGCCACCTTTCGGATTCTGGGGGTGGTGGCCGAAGGAGGTGTGCTTTGTGGCGGATATCCGGCCGCCCTCTCTTTTGTCCACCGAGGTAGCTCAGCAGATGTGAGGTTGCTATCCCAGATTGTTAGTTTACTAGCATGATGGGTAGGGTATGGCACGGGTTCCATGCTGCATCTGCGCTACTTGCGGTGCTGAGGTCCTCTTGGGCACGGAGGGAGATTTCTGGCCCTTTCATTCCTCCTAGGAACTATCCCTCCCCGGTCCCCCCTTTTTTTATTCTTTTTTTTATTTTTATTTTCTTTTCTTCTCTCATTTTTTTTCTTAAAAACAAAAAGAAAGAAGTAACCTAACCATGGCAACCCTAGTCCATGAACCTAATACCCCTGGGCCCCTTCTTGATACCGCACCCCGTTCTGACCCCGCCTCGTCTTTGGACCACTCTTCAGACATTCCTCATGCCTCTGTACCTATTGCCGGTGATGTTTCCTCACCCACTTCAGGTACTGAGACCTCGACTGACTCCTTCGATTTATCGGACCTTCGCTCTCCTCTGACTATGCTTCCGGCCTCTCCCTCTACGGTGCGGCAATTTTCAAATCGCCGACCCGTTCCACGTCGGACCAACTCTGGTCCCACACCTAAACGGCAACAACAATTACCTGCTGATGATACTTCTCCACCTTCTCGTTCTTCTCAGAAACAATCAACACGTCCTTCACTACCTTTCCACGCTCAGTTTCAGATTGAACAATGGACTAAATTCTTCACTTTACGACCGACTTCCTCTACTGCCTATCTTTCTGACCATAGTATTGGCAAGGCACTCCTACACCATGTTGGTAAGATATTTCTTTTCATGCTCTTAAGAGTGGTACGCGCATCATTACCGTACAGAATGCTACCCAGGCTCGTGAGCTCTCTCGTCTTTCCCATATCGATACTGTTCCTGTCACTCTTGAAAAACATCATTCCCTCAATTCTTGTAGTGTTACCGTCATTCTGCCCCATACCATAGTTCAACAAAATTTCCAGACATGTGGCACTGACATTCTTGAACAGCTGGAACTCCAAGATCTCCCAATCCTCAAGGTAGACACTTACGTTCTTCCTGCCCGTGGGCGGAGACGATACCCTAGCAATGTGGCTCGTTTAAACTTTTGACAGCCGAGAACTCCCATCCTCAGTTTATATAGCAGGACATCGTTACAAGTTCAAAAGGGTGATCCCTACACCACAACAGTGTAGAAATTGCTGGCGATTTGGCCATCCAGCGAAATATTGCAGATCTATCGCCGAATGCCCAGTCTGTGGTGCCGATGACCTTTCTAATACGTCTTGCAATCGATCTCCCTCTTGCCTTAACTGTCATGAGGCTCACCCTTCGTACTCTCGCCGTTGTCAAGTCTATTTAAACGAGCGGGAAATCCGTTACCTCAAAGAGACAGAAGGTCTTCCTTATGCCATGGCAGTTTCTCATCTCCGCCTCCAAGGGAGACTCCCACGTGTTTCTTATTCCCGTGTTTCAAAAACGTCCCCCCCTTCTGGTATCCCATCTTCTACACCCACCTCTGTGGTTACCTCTCTCATAATCACTCCTGTATCTAAACCTTTTGCTGTCCTCGGCTCAGACGTCCCTACTTCAACGCCTCAGTCTAATCTCGCTTCTTCGAGTTCTCTCTCACAAGCCTCAGTATCGACGAGACCTCGTACGACACCTCCTCCCAATCGTCCCTCTCCTTCTCAAAAGTCAAAAAAAGGTCCGTTAACACCTCCTACCCATCTTCCACCTCCTCATTTTACCCTCCCTGTCTCTGTCCCTGGTTCTTCCCCTCTCACTGGCTCAGTTACAAGTGTAGAGGTTCACCCTCCTCCTCGTACTATACCTTCCTCCCCTTTTCCCTCCCAAGTTTCTTCCTCTTCTGCCACCTCCCAGGTTCCTGCCTCTTCTGTCCCCTGCCACGCTTCTCCAGTTCTCTCCACCCTTTCGCCCCCCCCCCCTACCTTGGTACAGTCCTATACAGTTCCAATCTTTACTCATCCTCCCCCTACCATTCCCAATATTGTCTCCCATACGACGTCTCTGAATTCCGAAACACTTGAAGCAATCTCTGAATATATTGCAGAGACCAAACCATCAATGAACACTGATCCACCTTCCGCTCTTTCTCTCTCCTCTGCTCCATCTGCGCAACTCCTTTCTTCACAGCGCACCGTTCCTTCGCTGCTTGAATGTTTTCTACTGCCTCCGCATGTGGACTTTTCTAACCCCTCTAGTCCGTAGGAACCCTTACCTGCAGATTTCAAGTATCTTTATCATTGCCAATCATGGCCTATTTACAGTGGAATATACACGGCCTCGGGTAATCAGGGTGAGCTTCAGATGTTACTCTCCCAGTTTGCCCCTGTTGGTGTTTGCTTACAGGAACCAAAATTACACTCTGCTGTTATTTCTCACATCTCAGGCTATAATTTATTGTATTCTTCAGATCCTTTTCCTGATGGGACCTTTAATGAAAGTGCCCTTCTTCTACGCACTGATATTCCGTACCATCAGCTATTTGTTCATACTTCGCTGCATTACACAGCAGCCCGTATCCACTTACATAAGTGGTATATGCTCTGTTCTTTATATCTCTCTCCTTCTCGGGCATTATCTATTCCGGATTTTGCCTTCCTTGTTTCGTCCTTACCGCCACCGATTCTGTTACTTGGTGATTTTAATGCCCACCATTTCCTCTATGGGGGGGTCTCACTGTGATTCCCGTGGAATTCAGTTAGAGGCTTTTCTTGCCACCCACCCCCTCCATGTTTTAAATACAGGTACTCACACCCATTTTGATCCTCGGACTCATACTCTCTCTTGCATCGATCTCTCAGTCTGCTCTTCCTCCGCCGCATTAGACTTCACTTGGTCTGTTCTCCCGGACTTACATGACAGTGATCATTTCCCAATCATTCTTACTTCCCCTTCATATTCGCCACCTCTTCACACCCCACGCTGGCAATTTAATCGGGCAAATTGGAACCTTTACTCACTCCTAACTGTTTTTAAAGAGGTTCCTTCTTCGTCCTCCATCGATGAACTTTTACACGTCATCTCGTCCTCCGTTTTCACCGCAGCTTCTCATTCTATACCCCAAACTTCGGGCAGGCATTCTCAGAAATGCGTGTCTTGGTGGTCTCCTGCTTGTGCTCGTGCAGTACGTTTGAAATGCACTGCATGGGGCAGGTACCGGTACAATAGAACCACAGAACAACTCCTTGATTTTAAACAGAAGCGTGCGATCGCTCGCCTTGTCATCCGTGATGCTAAACGCACTTGCTGGTGAGATTATGTCTCCACCATCACCTCTGCTTCCTCTATGAGTGCAGTCTGGAAAAAAGTGCAAAAACTGAGTGGTAAATATTCTCCTGACCCGGCTCCTGTTCTGCGGGTTGCCGGTGTTGATATAGCAAACCCACTAGATGTTGCCAATGAAATTGGCAATCATCTGGTCCGCATTTCTCAGGGACTCCATCTATGCCCCTCATTTCTTTCCTCAAAGTCTGCCAGAGAGTTAGCACCCTTGGACTTTTCTTCTCTCAGAGAAGAACAGTATAATGTGCCTTTTACACTTCAAGAACTGGAGGCAACACTCTCAGCTTGTCGATCATCGGCAGCTGGGCCCGACAACATTCATATTTGTATGCTACAACATTTACATCAGTCAGCCCTTGCAGTCCTATTACGCCTTTACAATCTTATTTGGTCCCCAAGGAGTTCTTCCACAGCTGTGGAAATCCGCCATTGTTCTCCCTTTCCGCAAACCAGGCACTACGGGACATGAAACCTCCCATTATCGTCCCATTGCTCTTACCAGTGCAGTTTGCAAAGTAATGGAACACCTAGTAAATAGATTTAGTGTGGTATTTAGAGACACACAACAGTCTCTCCACTCGTCAATATGGCTTTCGTAAGGGACGTTCTACCATAGACCCCTTACTACGCTTGGATAACGTATGTTCGTAATGCCTTTGCGAATAACCACTCAGTTATTGCCATATTTTTTGACCTTGAGAAGGCATATGACACAACTTGGAGGTATAATATTTTAGCCCAAGCCCACTCCTTAGGCCTTCGAGGCAATCTACCATCCTTCCTTTAAAAACTTTTTAACTGACAGGCATTTCCGTGTTTGGGTTAATAATGTGCTCTCCCCGGACTTTATCCAAGCTGAAGGTGTCCCCCAGGGATGTGTTCTGAGCACAACACTTTTTCTCCTTGCTATTAATGAATTTGGCCTCTAGTCTTCCATCAAATATTTGGTCATCACTCTATGTTGATGACTTCGCTATTGCCTGTGCAGGTGCTGACTGTCACCTCATTACAGTTTCCTCTCCAACATGCAGTCGACCGTGTTTCCAATTGGGCCACCACACGTGGGTTTAAATTTTCCAGCACTAAAACCCACCAAATCACTTTCACTAGACGCTCTGTCATCTCCGATCATCCTTTGTACCTCTATGGCTCCCATATCCCTGAACGTGATACAGTCAAGTTTCTGGCCTCCCTTTGATCGTAGGTTATCCTGGAAACCTCACATTACCTCTCTTAAGGCAACTTGTCACAGCTGGCTGAACCTTCTTAAAACCCTTGCTCATCTTTCATGGGGAGCTGATCGTCGAACCTTCCTTCGCCTACATTCCACCCTTATTTTATCGAAACTTGATTATGGTGACCAGATCTATTCAGCGGCATCTCCTGCTACTCTCTCTAGCCTTAACCCCATTCATCACCAAGGATTACGTTTATGCCTTGGTGCTTTTCGCTCTTCCCCTGTCGAGAGCCTCTATGCAGAAGCGAACGTCCATCCTTATCCGATCGCCGTGATGCCCATTGCCTGCGCTACTATGTACGCTCTCATGATCTCCGCAATCCTTCCATTTATAGAATGGTCACTGATATTAGAAGACATTCTTTATTTGTTCGCCGCCCCTGTTTACTCCATCCCTTCTCTCTTCGCCTTCATTCGCTCTTGTCTTCTCTTCAACTACCACCTTTCTATGTACATGTACCCCCCCAAGGAAGGTTCCTTGATGTTGGTGAGGGGCTCTTGATTTAGGGAATTGGATCTGTGCTCCAGTTCCCCGAATTAAGCCTGAATGCCTTCCACATATCCCCCCCCAGGCGCTGTATAATCCTCCGGGTTTTTGCGCTTCCCCCTTGATTATAATAATAATATGTACATGTAGCATCTCACTTTTTTCCCCATCCCCCTGGGAAGTTCCAGCTGTTCGAGTCTGTTTTTTTCTTTCCCTCCCTTGCTCGAAAGCCCAACTGTCTACGGTCGCTTCCCGCTCTCTTTTTCTTGACCACTTTCACTCTCATTCTCATGCCATTGCTGTGTACACAGATGGCTCTAAGTCTTCTGACGGCGTAGGATTCGCAGCAGTGTTTCCGGACAGCGTCGTACAAGGGCATTTACTATCTTCGGCTAGTATTTTTACTGCTGAATTATATGCCATCCTTACAGCACTTATCCGTATTGCATCTATCCCTGGGTCATCATTTGTGGTTGTCTCAGACTCCCTTAGTGCTTTACAGGCTATAAAAAAAATTTTGATACACCTCCCCCCTTTTAGTCCTCCCGTATCCAACTTTGGCTACCCCCGCATTTTTACCAAGCATAAAGATATTGTTTTTTTTTTGGGGGCCCCTGGTCATTTTGATTTACGGGGCAAGGGAACGGGCAAAAACCCCTGCTCCCTTTTTCATGACCTACCATTTTTTTATAGAGGTATTCCTTTTAAACGGACTTTTTTACTTGCAATATCTTCCCACCTTCACAACCCTTGGAACAACTTTGGGTCTACTAGGGCTCGACAACAAACTTCAATCTATTAAACCGAAAAGGGTTACTGGCCGTTTTCTTATCACCAGTGCCGGGGTTTTGGGAGACAACTCCTTCCCATCTTCCCCCCCCATTGGCCATACCGTCTTACCCATGGATATCTCATGGGGGAGGCATTTTTGCCCTCTCTGTGAAATTCCCCCAAGCTCCTTTTATCAGTCAGCCACTTTCTTTTGGGAGGGCCCACTTTACCCAACGACAGGGAAATTTACCCCCGTGTCGTTCTTCGCTACACTGCTCCTCTTACGTTCCCTCTCGCGGGATGGACCCACTTTTCACCCCGGACTCCCCTTCATTGACTTTTTGACAACAACTGATTTTAACTTCAAAAATTCGGTTTTAACCTTTTCAGTCCCTTTCTATTTCCCAATCTTTGCTACCCTCTTACCCCCTTACTATCCCCCTCCCCCTGTTTTCTGTAACCTGCTATCATCCCCCCCCCCTTTCTCCCATCCAATTCCCTTGCTTTCCTTTCCTCCCTACCCTGCAGGGCTGTATAGCCCTTTTGGCTTGCGCTTTTTTTTGTTTAAAAATTAATTTAATAACCCAGGTGGAAAAAGGGGAGATGATGAGTAATGGGTTACGGATAACAGGGGGGCAGGGGAGGGTAAAAAGGGAAAAAGGGCACAAGAACAAAACCCTAAAAGGGCTAAAGGGGAGTGCGAAAAAGTATCATCAGAGTTTGGGGGAGTAAATCAGTCGTTGTCAAGAAGTCAATAGGAGTCAGGTTTAAAGGGGGTCCATCACCCAAAAAGGGGAAGGTAAAGAGAAAAGTAGTAGAACGAAGACGCCCTTTGGGAGGAAAAATTTTCCCCGTGCTCGTTGATAGAGAGGGCATCTAACAGAATGTGGCAAATTTCATATTTGGAACTGACATTTGCTCACGGGAATAAAACGGGGTTGCCTCCCATGAATCCCCCATGAGTAAAAACGAGTGTGACCAATGCTAAGGCGGGAAAAGAGTGGTCCCCCAACCCTCCCACTGATACAAGAAGAGGGCCCAAAGTAACCTATGCCCCCTTTTAATAAAATTTAAATTTTTGTTACTGGGGCAGAGTTGCCCAAAACCAACAATACAGTTTCTAATGCCGGAAAAAAAACCCCCCCCCAGTCCCAAACCCAAATCCCACCAGTCCGAAAAAAATTCTTTTTTTGCAAATATACGGGGTCTAAAAGCCGAAACCCAAAAAAACAAAATCCCTTTTTCTTTCTGGGGACTGCTTGCAAGGAAAAAGGCAATGTTCGCGGCTTTTCACTGAGACCCACAAAAAGGGACCCATTGGGACAACAAAATTTTGGGAAATCCCCAGGTTAAAACCTATACAGATGTGCCCAGAGTGAACAGGCAAAAGGGGGGGGGTTTGGCCTGTACTTTTCCCAGAGTCATTTGTTTGCACAAAAACTGCTAAAAATGCCCAAAGATGTAGTGGAATTTTTTAGCAGAAAAAAGGCCCGAGAACCAAAACCTAGTCTTTGTGATAGTCTACAAGCCCCCGGGATGAAACATCCAGCAATTCCGGGAACAGCTTTTAAAAATTTGACCACTTCTAAAAATTTTTCCCAGCTCCTGAAACCAAACATTTTGCTCATGGGATTTAAATTTAAAAGGAAACCCAAAAATGGGGGAAATAGCAAATAAATTGTTCCCAAGTAATAACCCCGGAGGCGCTTTTATGAAAATTCACACTAAACGCGAGTTTTTTAAATCCGGGAAAAAAATTAAATTTTTAAACCCAGCAAAAAATTTAACCCCTACTAGACTGGAGAATACACTAGACCTCATCTTCACTAAAAAAGATGACCCTGTTAAGAAAATATCCCCCCCAATCAAAAAACAATCCCTCAAACACAACAAAATTGAGGTTCAGTCATGTATGCGGGGAGCCCCAGACCGACAAAAATAAAGACTAGTCACGAGGGAGCATTCCCCAAAATTTCAACTTCAAACAAAAACATAAAGGGGCCCAAAGTAAACCAAGTCCAACCCAATATAAGCTGGGAAGATAAACAAAGAAAACCCACAGCCCCCCAACTTATCCCTAAAAAACAGATTAACTCGGGGGCATCGATTTTATGAAACAAGGCTTTTTTTTCCAGCGGCAGCGGCAGCAAGGGTTTACCCTCCCCAGCTCTTCTTTCTCAAAAAACATCGCTAAACAAAACTTTTTATGGCCTAAAGTGAAAAAGTTCAACTACAAAACCCACGTAACCACAACATGACCCAAGAATACTAAGAATGTAACCCAAATCTTGAAAAAAATTAAAAGACCCTAAGGAAGACAGCCCTCTAACCCAAACACGGGCCTCCGCTCCCAGAAAAACCACTTAACCCAAGCTCCGAGAAAACAAGCCTTCTCCTTCCTTTGGGCTACAAAATTTTTACTTCATTTATACTAAAAAGGGATATCGCAGAAAAATCAACACCATTAAAAAAGGGAATAACAGCAAAGGACCCTAAACTCAACTTGTCCCCAGCAGGAGGGCCGTGAAATCATCAACCCCCGCCGCCACCCAAAAAACAACAACAACAGAAAACAAAAAAACATGGCTAAACCTCCCCCTCCAACTCCCCCCCTTTAAAAAGGGATTCCCCCATGAAAAAACTCGGGTATGATTATTCCTGACAATATAAAGGGGAAAAAAGTTGCTCTAGAAAATGAATAAAAGATAAAAAAGGGAAACACTCGAGCGACGAAAAATCCAAGATAACCAACCTGGGAGAATAAACCCAAAAACCTTAAAGAAAAGATTACATGGGGAAGTGTTGACACAGAAAATACTCTAAAACAGCTATACCCAGTCACCGGAGCAAATAAAAAAAAATAAATATGAATTTTTAAGAAAAAATCAAGGACGGAATCAAAAACATGCACACTCGACAAAAATGAATACCTTGTTTTCCCCAAGACGACAAAACTGAACAAGAAAATTGTCTGATGCGGGTTAAAAAAACCCTCCACACTTTCCCCTAGTGACATAACACAACCAGTCAAAAAAAACTGCTTTTCAGGATAAACAAAACCCAAACGTAAAAGTCATCGTGCAAAACAATGAAATAAAAGAAACACGTTTGCTAGGAAAACCAGGAATAAAACACATTATAAGATCCGATTTCATTAAATATGATAAAAGAAAGGATTTAATTAAATCAGCAATTACAATGAAAAATGGAGTGTACAAAATGAGTGTCTAACAAAAAAAGGGTAAAAACCCTTTTCTGTTCAGGCTGAAAAAAAAAAAAACGGGAAAACAAAATACATCAGGTTTAAACGCGAAAAGGGGAAAATACTAGAAAGGGAAAACATCAACAACAACAAATACTATCTCAAATGAACACGATTTCTCTACCTTCCTTAGAAAAGCTGATTTTTTTTAAAACAGATTAGATAAGTGCCCTTAAAAACATATATACGTGTGGTGCATATAGTGTACGTTACTAAAATATTGTACATTATTATTTTTTTTATTTTTTAAATTCACTACTAATGAAATACCCCCAAAATACCCATCCTTTTTTCCCTTACTACTAAAAATGGCTCAAAATTTTTAAATTACAAGTCAAATCTTACTCCAAATTAATAATTTTTCATTATTCTTACCTTCCTTTTTTAATTTTTTGTTTATCACAATTTGTTTTTTAGCCCATTTTTTATTGTGAAAGCAATTAGTGTATATTCCAATTATTTTTTTGGGCAAGTACCAAAACTATCTTTTGCTAGCTAGTACCAACCCCTTTCATTTTTTTTATTTTTTATTGTGCAATAAACGCTCAATTTAAATTTAAAATTACAAATCAATCTTTCTCCTAAACCAATTTTTATTTTTATAGTGAAACCCCCTGTCCCCTTTAACTTTGTTTACCATTACTTAAAATTTTTTTCCCCCATTATTTTCTCCTTTATTTTAGCTTTATATAACTACCCCCAGTTTTTTAAAATTCACAATTTTTAAAATAATCAAGGTGGGTAATTTTCAGGTTTCTAAAGTAGAATAAGTTCCAAACTTTTTCCATTATATTTCAAAACTACCTTTGGGGTCATTATTTTTTCATTTGTTTAAAAAATTCAGGTGCTATTTTTTTTGTTTAAAACCCATTTAAATTTGTTTTATACTTAATTCTAACTATAAAAATTCCCCTACAAATCCCCAAAGATTCCAAAACAATTTTATCCTGATGCCCCAAACCCCTTATTTAATACTTTTAAAAGATTCAAACAGTTTTCTGTAATTACTACACTGCAGAACAATCAAAGGGACTTTTCATGCCAACAACAAAATAACTATTTTTTAAATACAAATCAGATCTTTAAAGCAAGCATTACGAAAGACCTCATAGCATTACTAAATTCCCTTTCATTTCCAATATGTCCACATTACACTAACTGAAACCTGGGTAAAAAACCGATATTAAAAGATTCCCCATGCCCTTCCTGTTACACAGCCCTACACAACTGTAGGCCAGACCAACAAGGGGGGCACGCCATATACTTTCTCAGACCAACTAGAAAGTATCACTAATACTTGCACAAGGGGTGAACATGGGGAATAAAAAATAGCCAAATTCAAAAACCAAATTTCCTAAAAAACCTCTCACATTGATTTAAAAATTTTAAAAGAGTTCCACATCAAACTTTTGGCCCCAATTTTGTCCAAAAACCCAGGAAAATATGTAAATGATGCACGCTGAACAAAAATTCCCCTTACTACTCCCCAGGTGACTTCAAAAAAAATCTCCTGAAACCAGGGGCCCACACGTTACTGAATTCCCCAAACACAATGAGTAACTGTATGTTGCTACCAAAAGTAACCCAAAACCCCAAGAGTTACAGGAGACAAGTGTTTTTTCCCCACTTGACCACATCTGGGTACCAACACATATCCCCTTTTTAAAAACAGGCATAATTCCAAAAAATTTTTTTTAAAAACCACAGAAACCCCTAAACCCCACTTTTCTCATAACAACTCTTGGGAAATTAACCCCCCAAACACTACTAAAGTCACCTCAACTTCACAAAAGAGGGGAGCCAATTTTTAACTTCACAAAAGCATAGCAAACTTTTACTGGGGACACTGAGCTAGAAATCTATACAGAAATTGAACGAATGTATTTAAAAATTTTTTAAAAAAGACCCAATACCGGTCTATAACAAGCACTGCCCCAAAAAAAATAAACAGATGACACTAAAGACGAACAGTCCCCCGGTTAACACCCCATTCTCAAATCCAAAAAAACCCAAAAAACCAATATGAAAAAAAGTAAAAGAATGGGTCACAAACCAAAGACCAAACAAAAAGTTACTCGAAACCCAACCACCCGATAAAAGGGCAAAAAAATTGTATTATGAAAACAGATTATCCAACTTTTGGGGTGATATAAAAAAAGACCGGAAAACCCCATCAGAAATTCTAGGGAAAAAAAAAGATATCACGAAAAAACCCAAAAAAAAATTAGGGAAAATCAAGAATTTTGGGGGCCCCCAAATCCCACCAACAGAAACAGCAAACAACTCAATGAAATTCTTCTCCACAAAAGGACAAAAAACCCTTTCCCAAAAAATCCCAAGCTCAGATACCCCACAAAAAAACTACCCCACTGGCAACAAAACCCCAAAAAACCTGTTCCAAACCCGACTAACCCAAAAAGTCTCACCCTTTTTATCAAAACCAAAAAAACAAGGGAGGAATTTAAATAAACCCTTTCCACCCTTTATATAAAAAAAAAGTGCCCCAAGGGCTATCACCAATCATTGCAACACTCTTTAACAAATCCATTGAAAACCTCCACCTTCCCCACAGTACTTTAAAATACAAGGGTCACCCCGAACCACAAAGGAGGAGGGCCAAAAAGAGTTGAATAAATAAAAGGGCCAAAAAACCAACTTTCACCCTCTCTCAAAAATCTTTTGAAAAATTTAAATTTATTAAAAGAATCTACCCTACCTAAACTCCAAAAAAATACCAACCCCTCCAAATTTTGGGTTTTAGGCCAAAAAAAAAATACAAAAGATGCTTTATACACATCTAGAAATATTTTACCAAATGCAATAGAGAAAAAAAAAAGTCCCACTGGGGATCTTCAAATTTACTTACGTAAAGCTTTGATACATTAACCATACTTGCTCCACTAAAAAATTTTCACACTAGGTAAAAAGGGCACCCCCCTCAACCTCCCAAAAAAATTTTAACCCACAACAAAGCCAATATGTGTATGCAAAAGGGGCAAACTCCCCGCACAACCAATTACAGTTGGTGTCCCCCAGGGAATGTCCTTTGGGCCCCCCCCCTTTTTTCCTTTCCCCCAACATAAATGACCTACCAAAGCTTTGCAATTACTTTAAACCACACTATTTGCAGATGACACTACAACGTCTCCCCCCCACCCGAGCCCCGTCCGCTAGCCAAAAACTGTTTAAAAACAGAAATTCAAAAAAATCTACCTTTAGAGGACTAACAAACTTAAAACTAAACATTGACAAAACCCCACTTCAATTTATTTGGTAACAAAAGCTACAGATGTCCCCTTAACAAATGTTTAAAAGGATCCCCTATCACAAAGCAAAAAGAGGGAAAATTCTTAGGAATCCACCTTTAAAAGGGCCAAATTTTATACACATTACAACAAATTCTAAGAAAAATTTTTTAAGACGTTTTGGGATACTAAACGAAATACGTTTCTATGCTCCACAGTCCCCCCTCCGGCCCTAAAAAACTCTCTTTTTTTACCCCTATCTCCCCCAAAGGAATTTTTTTGCCAAGGGGGGTCAACAACAAATAACCACTCAGACCACTAATTTCCCAACCCAAAAAGGGTGCATTAGAATGAAAAACAAATTCTCACATAGGGACACACTCCACCAATTTTCCCAAAACAAAAAAAACCCATTCACCCCTTCAAAAAAAATTCATACTTTTTACTGCACCTATTACATACTAGAAAACTTAACTCTGATATTAACCCTCCCCTCAAACATCTCCCTTTCCCAAACCCCAACAGAACACATGACCTAAAAAAAAAAGGCACAGTCACTCTTTGATGTTCCCTTTGTGTTTCCCTCTCACACTATGCCCAAAAAAACCCAATTTCAAAATAAAAGGCCCTAAAATCTGGAACTCATTACCCTTTTAAAAATAAAAGAAAAACTACCTTTTTTAAATTCAAGTCTTTCTCAAAAATCCTTCCCCACCCAAAAACCCAAAAAAATACTGAATAAAAGAACCTTTTAAATTGAAAAACTTAAATGTTTCTTTTTTTACAATTTAATATCACATAAATGTTAAAAAAACCCAAAACCCAATCAACTTTTTTATTTTTTTTTAAAAACACTACCTAACCAGAATAATTTATTTTTTACTGAAAGTACAACAATCATACAACCAATACCTGTCCCTTTTTTTAAAACCATTGGCTTTTAGTAACTTTTTTCATTAAAGTTTTATCACCGATGTCATCATTGCTTTTAAAGGGTTTTTATCTTAAGTTAATTTTTTAAACCAGCCCGTAAAGGGTAGGGATAGTATAAGTGGCTTTGGCATACTGCTCTTTTTTTGGGATTTTTTGTCCTCTTTTATGGTGCAAAAAATTTTTAAATAAATAAATAAATAAATAAAAAAGGAGGGTAGATGTAAAACAAAAAGAACAGGCGCTTTCCCCTTTTCAGGGGGACGGAAAAGAATAAACAAGCGGGAAAAGAGGGCATTTTACTGAAATGCGTAGGGGGAAAACCCGGGCAGAGAAATAGCAAGCAAACGAACTTAAGGGAAAAAGAATCCTTTAGGAGTCAGGAAACGCGGGAAAAAACTAAAAGGGCCCTAAATGAAAATCGAAAGAAACCCAAAATAATTTTTTCTCCTATGCCAAACAAAAAACAGAACAAAAGTCCCCAGTATTGGGGGGCCCCTACTTTTAAAAAAGATGGGTCCCAAAACAGATGGGCACAAGGAAAAGAGTGAGCACTCAAGTCCCAATATGACTCAGTTTTTTGCAAACCGCTAACCAGACTGAGAGTTCGAAGATCAAAATGAAATTTTTTTTGGGGAGAGCCACAAAAAAATTTTTTTAAAAAAAGCCTATCCGATGTAATCCTGACGCCAAAAAGACTTTTAACAGGGGGATAAATGACATTTCCCATGCACCCCCTGCCCCCGGGCCCGACCCCTTGGAATTGGTTTTCATCAAGAAATGCAAGAAGCCCCCCAACCCCGAGCCTTTTCCATTCCCAAAGGGGAGGGAGGGAGGACACGGGGGGGCGTCCCACAGTTATAAAAAAAAACCAGACATACCCCAAATCCACAAAGGGGGCAGTAAAGCAACAGCAAAGAACTACAGACCAATTGCCCCTAACATCCCATATCATAAAATCTTTTAAAAGGGTTTCCCAAGAAACAAGATCTCCACCCATCTAGAAACCCACAGTTCCCCAACCCAGGGCAACGGGGTTTTGAACAGGCCCCTCCTGTCTGTCTCAACTATTGGACCACCGACAAGGTCCCCAAAGCACTAAAAGACAAAAAAAATGGGAGATGTAATATATAACAGACCCTTTTCAAAAGGCCCCCCCCCCCTTTGACAAGTGTGACCCTGGGGAAAACGCACAAAAAAGCGTGCTAACAGAACACAAGAGTGTCTCAACAGAGTAAATCCCGAGGCAGCTAAGGTGAAAAGCTCTGTTCCACAAGGCACAGTACCCGCCCCATCTTTTTTTCCCACCTTATATCCGACTAGAAAAGGATTCAGCCACAGCACCGTGTCTTCCTTTTTGCAGGACACCCAACTCATGACATGTTTCCATTGCAGACACTGCAAACTCCAGGCAACATCAACCCAAACTCTCATGGGCGCAGGAAACAAATGAAATTCAAAGATGAGAAATTTCAAATTTCTCAGAAGGTAAAAATAGGAAAATTTAAAACTTCATCAAGTACAAAAAAAATTCTGGCCACAAAATAGAGCAAACAACCAAAAGTCCAAAAACCTGGGGATTTCCGGACGAGTTTCGGGGGGCAAAGCCCCCTGGCCCGTCTGTGACCAGGGCCTCCTGGGGGATCAGTGCCGATCAACCAGGCTGTTGCTGCTGGCTGCACGCAAACCAACGTAACCACAGCCCGGGTGATCAGAACTGACTTTAGGTGCTTGCCAGTGCCAGCTTTTAAGACGCCAGGGGCTTTTTGGTAACCCCCATGTTGCGGGAGGGATTTTTAACAGTCCCCGGGCCCCTGACACTTATTTTATGGTCTCTTAACTGCTATGACACCCCCTTTTCATTGGGGGGAGGTGCATGCGCCAAATCTTTTGCTTTTGTAGGAGTGATTTTCGGTCAAGTTCGGTACTAGTCCCTCTAGGATTTTCCAGGGGTATATAACTTATTTCTCCCTCCTCGTTCCAGGGAATACAGGTTTTAAAAACCCCAAGGGTCCCCCGTATTGAGTGTTTTTTCTCCTTATGCGGCCGGGAAATTCTCGTACATTTTCTAGGGCGGGAATTTCACCTCCTTGAAAGGGGCTGTTTAAATGCAGCAATATTCCAGCCTAGATAGAACAAGTGACCTAAAGGCATCAGGGCTTGGCCTCCCAAGTTTTGAAAAGGGTTCTCATTATCCATCCTGTCATTTTTCTAGCAGATCATTGATACAGTGTTATGGGGGCCTTGAAGGGGAGATCCTCCGACTAACACTCCCCGGTCTTTGACGTTTGGTGTTTTGCTCTATTTCGTGGCCAAATTTTTTGTACTCTAGAAGATTTAAAATTTCCTCATGTTTACCATATCTGGTATTTAAATTTCTCATCGTTTAACTTCATATTGTTACTGCACCCACTAAAATTTGGTTGTGTCCCCCCCGGGACCTTGCAGTGTCCTGCAATGGAAGACCTGTCATGCAGATTGGGAGTGATCATGTCGGAGGATCTCAATTTCCCGGGGACCAAAAACATGTATAAAATCCCCATCTGCTAGAAAAATGACAGGTTTGGAAAATGAGAACCTTCAAAACTAGGGGGGCCAAGCCCATAAATGAGGCTTTTCAGGTCACTTTTTCTATCTGGGCCCGGGGAAAAATTTGCTGAAACACAACAGCCCCTTTTCAAGGCGGTGAAATTGCCGACCAAAAAAATGTACAAGAATTTTCACCGGCGCGCATAACGGAGAAAAAAACCACCTCAATTATTGGGAGCACTTGGGGTTTCCCTTTAAACCCTGAAATTCCCTGGAACGCGGGGAGGGAGAGATATAGATTATATACACCTGGAAAATCCAAGGGGACTAGTCCCGGGAACTTGCAAAACGAAAACCCCTCACTAGAAAGCAAAAAAACTTGGCAGACGATCCCCACCATCCCCCCAATAAAAAGCAGGGGGTCACTACACTTTTAAGAAAACCATACAATAAGTGTCAGGGGCCCGAACTGTTAAAACTGCCTCCCAGCACACATAAGGGGGGTTTCCCAAACAGACCCCGGGCAGCCCCTTCAAGCTGGCACGGGAACAAGCACTTAAAGTCAGTTCCGGATCACCCGGGCTGGGGGCTCGAAACGTTGGTTTGCTGCACCACACAACAGCCGGTTAAACCCAGGCTCTGATCCCCCGGGAGGCCTGGTCAAAACCCGGGGCCCGCGGGGGCGTTGCCCCCCGGGAAAACTCTCCCCGGGAAAACCAACGTTTTTTCCCAAGGGGTGTGAAGGTGGGAAAGCTATTGAAACCCAAAATAGCCCCAGAAATGGAACACCTCTGTATGAAATTGGTAGGTCATGTCCGCTGCCCCGCGAAACAGGGGCCCCTCCCCTTTTTCTTTGGGCCCTGCCCATTTGGGATCGTTATTTTTAGCCCAAAATTTCTCTCGGGGGAAATTTAAAAATATACCCCTTTGGCACGGTGTAAAAATTATTAAGAAAAAAAAATATAAAAGCAGATCCCTTCATATTCATAATTTTTGTTTATCGTCAAAAAAATCATTAGCTAGATAACCCAACAAAGAAAAACAGATGTTCCCTAAGCCATTATAATGGGCAGAACGAAAATCGGGTTTTTTTACTGAATTATCACTTTCCCTTGCTTTCCCCCAATTAATATTAAAAGGTGGAATTGTGATCATTTTCCCGGCCAACCCTTCAGTGATTCCAGATTTTTAAACGAGGGGTTTTCCTTATTTGACAAAGACTGGGTCTAGCAAATTATTACCCCGGGTTGGGCTCATTACCCCTCTTTTTTCAAAAAACGGGCCCCAACTGTTTTCCATAATGGGGAAGCTGGGTGCTGTCCTGGGAGACAGTAAGGGGTGAAGCTGGAGGTGCTGTCCTGGGGAGCCCGTAAGGGGTAAGCTGGAGGGGGCTGCCCCGGGGAGACAGTAAGGGGTAAAGGGCTGGAGATGTGTCCTGGGAGACAGTACGGGGAAGCGGGAGATGCTGCCCCTGGGAGACAGTAAGGGGTGAAGCGGAGATCTGTCCTGGGAGACAAATGGTGAAGCGGAGTTTTTGTCCGGGTAGTGGGGAATTTACGCAGGAAGGAATACATATAAAAAAAACCTCATAGGGGCCCGGAGCCATAGTGGGGAAACAAGTGTAGCCCAAAGTTTTGAAAAAACCCCAATTTTTGCAAACTAGAAATCCCGCGGGAAATAGCAAACAAGGACTCCAAATAGCAATAGTGAGGGGTATATTACCAAAAAAAAAAATGGTGGGACTCCCCCTTGTTGGTGCTAGGGAGGATGAATAAGAAAAGGGGAAAAATGCACCAACGGGGAAAACATCACAGAAACCCAAGCAAACGGAAACCAAGCCCCGTGCACATACTATGCACCCTTTGGGACTGCTGGCATGGGAAATCTGGAAAAAAAAGAGGGCGTGCAACTAAAAACCCCCCTAGAAAATGCCATGGGCCCCTATGCAAAAAAAAATGCAAAAATCCCTTCCTGTAAGCTTTTTTCCCCCTGAACTGTTACCTCTTTATACAGGAAAGACTGTGCTAAAAAATTAAATTGCCAGGCATACCATCTAAAGGGGGCAAAAAAATAAAAAAACACCAGCCATGGGGAAAAACCCGGGTAGCCACAGCCACTCAAGAGGGAGAGGTTTTTTTTTTGCCAGGAAGGAAAAAAAAAAATGGGAGGAAATGGCCGAAATCGTAAAACCAAATCCATCAAATTTCCCGGGGTGGAACCACAGTCATGGCCTCCACTCCAAACCAACCCGATACCAAAACCCCAATGCAGGAAAAAAAAAACCCCCCCCCCCGTAACCAACAATACCACCAGTCTGATAACATTCCCTTATTTGGGAAATATACAGGGGCTAAAGGCCCCGCAACAAACAACAAAATACCTTTCTCCGTGGAAATGCTTGCAGAGGGAAAGACAAAAGTTCGCGGGGGGGTTTTACTGAGACCCCCATAAAGGATTTACTTGGGCAACCCAAAAAGGAAACCCAGGTTACAACCTAAACAGATGTGACCGAGTGAAAAGGGAAAAGGGGGGGTTGGCCTGTACATTGGGAAAAGTCACTTTTTTGCCCCAGAACTGCTAAATGCCTCCCAAAAGAAAGTAGTGGAATTTTAGCAGTAAAGGGCCCAGAACCAAAAACCAGCATTGTGATAGTCTTTCAAGCCTCCGGATGCAAACTTCCCCGCAATTTCCCCAACGCTTTAAAAAATTTACCACTGTCCCGGAAAACCTTCCGCTCCGCACCCAACATCTTTTCTCCTGGGGGGTTTCAACTTAAGGCACCTAAAAAGGAGGAATAAAGCAAATAATAAATTTTTGCAGTAATAACACCAGGGGGCAGCTCTGATGAAAACTCCCCCACTCATGCAGCTTTTAAATCTCTGCCCAAAAATTTAATTTAAAACCCGCAAATAATAAGCCTACAAACTGGGGAAAAACACTAGACCTCACTTCACTAACCCAATTTAAAGATTGATAAAAAAATATCCCCCAATCAAAAAAAAATATACTCCCCGATCACAACATAATTGAGGGTTTTAGTCATGTAGCGCGGACCCAAAACCCCCCATAATAGATTAGTCACGAGGAACATTTTACCAAATTCAAAATTCAATAACAAAAACATAAAGTGGGACCAAGTAAACCAAGTCCTAACCGATATAAGCTGGGAAGATATACTAAGCAACACAGACCCCAACTTATGCCTAGAACAGATTAACTCGTTAGCACTCGATGTATGCACAAGGCTTATTCCTCTAAGAAAAAGGAGGAGTAGATGTAAAACAGAAAGAGACAGGCGCTCCCTTTACAGGCGACGGAAAAGAAAAACAGAGCGGCTAAAAGAGGTCAATATATCTGAAATGCGTAGAGAGACACTGGTCAGAGAAATAGCAAGCATCGAACTTAAGCTAAAAGAATCCTTTAGGAGTCAGGAATCGCGGGAAGAACTAAAAGCCATAAATGAAATCGAAAGAAACCCAAAGTATTTCTTCTCCTATGCCAAATCAAAATCGAGAACAACGTCCAGTATTGGGCCCCTACTTAAACAAGATGGGTCCTACACAGATGACAACAAGGAAATGAGTGAGCTACTCAAGTCCCAATATGACTCATTTTTAGCAAGCCGCTAACCAGACTGAGAGTCGAAGATCAAAATGAATTTTTTATGAGAGAGCCACAAAATTTGATTAACACAAGCCTATCCGATGTTATCCTGACGCCAAATGACTTCGAACAGGCGATAAATGACATGCCCATGCACTCTGCCCCAGGGCCAGACTCATGGAACTCTGTGTTCATCAAGAACTGCAAGAAGCCCCTATCACGAGCCTTTTCCATCCTATGGAGAGGGAGCATGGACACGGGGGTCGTCCCCACGTTACTAAAAACAACAGACATAGCCCCACTCCACAAAGGGGGCAGTAAAGCAACAGCAAAGAACTACAGACCAATAGCACTAACATCCCATATCATAAAAATCTTTGAAAGGGTCCTAAGAAGCAAGATCACCACGCATCTAGAAACCCATCAGTTACACAACCCAGGGCAACATGGGTTTAGAACATGTCGCTCCTGTCTGTCTCAACTATTGGACCACTACGACAAGGTCCTAAATGCACTAGAAGACAAAAAGAATGCAGATGTAATATATACAGACTTTGCAAAAGCCTTCGACAAGTGTGACCATGGCGTAATAGCGCACAAAATGCGTGCTAAAGGAATAACAGGAAAAGTCGGTCGATGGATCTATAATTTCCTCACTAACAGAACACAGAGAGTAGTCGTCAACAGAGTAAAGTCCGAGGCAGCTACGGTGAAAAGCTCTGTTCCACAAGGCACAGTACTCGCTCCCATCTTGTTCCTCATCCTTATATCCGACATAGACAAGGATGTCAGCCACAGCACCGTGTCTTCCTTTGCAGATGACACCCGAATCTGCATGACAGTGTCTTCCATTGCAGACACTGCAAAGCTCCAGGCAGACATCAACCAAATCTTTCAGTGGGCTGCAGAAAACAATATGAAGTTCAACGATGAGAAATTTTCAATTACTCAGATATGGTAAACATGAGGAAATTAAATCTTCATCAGAGTACAAAACAAATTCTGGCCACAAAATAGAGCGAAACACCAACGTCAAAGACCGGGGAGTGATCATGTCGGAGGATCTCCCCTTCAAGGCCCATAACATTGTATCAATCGCATCTGCTAGAAAAATGACAGATGGATAATGAGAACCTTCAAAACTGGGAGGCCAAGCCATGATGACACTCTTCAGGTCACTTGTTCTATCTAGGCTGGAATATTGCTGCACACTAACCGCACCTTTCAAGGCAGGTGAAATTGCCGACCTAGAAAATGTACAGAGAACTTTCACGGCGCGCATAACGGAGATAAAACACTTCAATTATTGGGAGCGCTTGAGGTTCCTAAACCTGTATTCCCTGGAACGCAGGAGGGAGAGATACATGATTATATACACCTGGAAAATCCTAGAGGGACTAGTACCGAACTTGCACACGAAAATCACCCACTACGAAATCAAAAGACTTGGCAGACGATGCACCATCACCCCAATGAAAAGCAGGGGTGTCACTAGCACGTTAAGAGACCATACAATAAGTGTCAGGGGCCCGAGACTGTTCAACTGCCTCCCAGCACACATAAGGGGGATTACCAACAGACCCCTGGCAGTCTTCAAGCTGGCACTGGACAAGCACCTAAAGTCAGTTCCGGATCAGCCGGGCTGTGGCTCGTATGTTGGTTTGCGTGCAGCCAGCAGCAACAGCCTGGTTGATCAGGCTCTGATCCACCAGGAGGCCTGGTCTCAGACCGGGCCGCGGGGGCTTTGACCCCCGGAACTCTCTCCAGGTAAACTCCAGGTAATTTCTCTCTGGGGAATGTATATACTCTTGGCACTGTGTACATTATTAAGAAAACAATCATAAAAGCAGATCCCTTCATATTCATAAGTATGATTATCGTCAATAAAATCATTAGCTAGATAACCCCAAGCAAGATTTTTACTGTATTATCATCATTCTTGCATTCCAAATTAATACTAAAAGTGATGGATTTGTGATCACTTGCGCCAAGCTCTTCAGTGATCTCCAGATTATTCACGAGTGTTTCCTTATTTGACAAGACTAAGTCTAGCAAATTATTACCCCTGGTAGGCTCAGTTACGCTCTGTTTCAGAAAACAGTCCTGAACTGTTTCCATAAAGTCACTGGACTCTAGATTACCTGTCAAAGAATTCCAGTCAATTTGACTAAAGTTAAAGTCCCCTACTATGACTATGTTATTGTGTCTAGAAGCCCTAACAATTTCGTCCCAAAGAAGTCTCCCTCTATCGTGATCCAAGCCTGGAGGTCGGTATATTACACCCAGAATTAGTTTTTCTTGACCCTCCACGAACTCTACCCAAACAGACTCTGTTACTGCTCCATCTATTTTTATACCTGTTTTTATGCAACAATTAATATTTTCTCGAACATACAATGCAACTCCTCCCCCCTTCCCATTACATCTATCCACATTGAACAACTTAAATCCCTGAATATTACACTCAGCAGTCATATTCCGACTCTTTAAATCATACCATGTTTCAGTTAATGCAATGATATCAAAGTTCCCAGCACATACTAAAAAACGTAGTTCATTAATTTTATTTCTTGCACTTCGACTGTTAGTATAAAATACCATCATATGTTTATTCTTCTGCACATTTTTCCTATTCATCTTTGTTTTTACACAATTTCTGAAATTATCTTTACCCAGAGTTACTCCATGACAGTTACTATTAAGATTCTTAATATCAGAGCATAAGTCAATATATCCATACTCATTATTTATCATTTCTAAACCCATACCTCTAACTAATCCTAGTTTAAAGTCCTAACAACCCCCTCAACTGAGTTAGCAAGAAAACTCACACCTGCCCTGGATAAGTGAACCCCATCCCTGGCATACATGTCATTTCGACCATAGAAGATGTCCCAGTTGTCAATGAATGGTACTGCAATATCCTTACAGTGTTTATCCAGCCAAAAATTAATACCAATTACTCTGGACAACCATTCATTACCAACACCTCTTCTTGGCAAAATGCCACATATAACAGGGCGCCCCCCCCCTTCTCCCTAATTATGTCTATAGCTGTCCTGAACTTTCTAACTAAATCCTCACTTCTACGCTTGCCTACATCATTGCCTCCAGCACTGAGGCAAATAATAGGACTGATCCCATTACCATTCATGATGTTGTCAAGCCGGCTAACAATGTCCTCCATCCCAGCCCCAGGAATGCAAACAATTTGTCTCCTACTCCTGTCCTTCAAGCAGAATGCCCTATCCATGTATCTAACCTGGCTATCACCAACAACAACAATATTCTTACCTTCCTTGCTGTCGTTCGTCGTGACAGTCCCAGTAGTCGACTCACATTCGTCGGGTAGCACCGAGAATGCGTTCGAGGTTTCCACAAGAGTTTCCACAGCAGTCTCTTTCTTCTTCATCGTTTCTGGCTTTCCATTCGTCTTCTTGATCGTCAACTTCGTCGTCCCCTGCTGTCGAGTTAAGTACAGGTTACCACTTATCCAACCTAAATTTGAAACTACCCAAAGTCCTAGCCTCAATAACCCAACTAGGTAGACTGTTCCACTCATCAGCTACCCTATTTCCAAACCATTACTTTCCTATGTCCTTTCTAAATCTAAACTTATCTAATTTAAATCCATTACTGCGGGTTCTCTCTTGGAGAGATATCCTCAAGACCTTGTTAATATCCCCTTTATTAATACCTATCTTCCACTTATAGACTTCGATCAGGTCTCCCCTTATTCTTCGTCTAACAAGTGAATGTAACTTAAAAGTCTTCAATCTTTCTTCATAAGGAAGATTTCTAATGCTATGTATTAATTTAGTCATCCTACGCTGAATGTTTTCTAACGAATTTATGTCCATTCTGTAATATGGACACCAGAACTGAGCTGCATAATCTAGGTGAGGCCTTACCAATGATGTATAAATCTGCAGTATGACCTCTGGACTTCTGTTGCTTACACTTCTAGATATAAATCCCAGTAATTTATTTGCCTTATTACGTACGCTTAGGCATTGCTGTCTTGGTTTAAGGTTGCTGCTTACCATAACCCCCAAGTCCTTTTCGCAATCTGTATGGCTAAGTTTTACATTATTTAACTTATAAGTGCTAGGGTTATGGACACTCCCGAGCTTCAGAACCTTGCATTTATCTACATTGAACTGCATCTGCCACTTTTCTGACCAAGAGTAGAGTTTGTCTAAATCCTCCTGAAGTTCCCTAACATCTACGTTTGAATCAATTATCCTACCTATCTTCGTGTCATCTGCGAATTTGCTCATATCACTAGTAATTCCTTCATCAAGATCATTGATATATATTATAAACAACAAACGGGCCCAAGACTGATCCCTGTGGAACGCCACTTGTTACTGATCCCCACTCGGATTTATCCCCATTTATGGACACTCTCTGCTTCCTGTCAGTGAGCCATGATTCGATCCACGAGAGCACCCTTCCCCCAATGCCATGAGCTGCTACTTTCTTCAACAGTCTTTGGTTTACCTGGAGTTTACCTGGAGAGAGTTCCGGGGGTCAACGCCCCGCGGCCCGGTCTGTGACCAGCCTCCTGGTGGATCAGAGCCTGATCAACCAGGCTGTTGCTGCTGGCTGCACGCAAACCAACGTACGAGCCACAGCTCGGCTGATCAGGAACTGACTTTAGGTGCTTGTCCAGTGCCAGCTTGAAGACCGCCAGGGGTCTGTTGGTAATCCCCCTTACGTGTGCTGGCAGTTGAACAGTCTCGGGCCCGTGACAGTTATTGTATGGTCTCTTAACGTGCTAGTGACACCCCTGCTTTTCATTGGGGGGATGGTGCATCGTCTGCCAAGTCTTTTGCTTTCGTAGTGAGTGATTTTCGTGTGCAAGTTTGGTACTAGTCCCTCTAGGATTTTCCAAGTGTATATAATCATGTATCTCTCCCTCCTGCGTTCCAGGAATACAGGTTTAGGAACCTCAAGCGCTCCCAGTAATTGAGGTGTTTTATCTCCGTTATGCGCGCCGTGAAAGTTCTCTGTACATTTTCTAGGTCGTCAATTTCACCTGCCTTGAAAGGTGCTGTTAGTGTGGCAGCAATATTCCAGCCTAGACAGAACAAGTGACCTGAAGAGTGTCATCATGGGCTTGGTCTCCCTAGTTTTGAAGGTTCTCATTATCCATCCTGTCATTTTTCTAGCAGATGCGATTGATACAATGTTATGGTCCTTGAAGGTGAGATCCTTCGACATGATCACTCCCAGGTCTTTGACGTTGGTGTTTCGCTCTATTTTGTGGCCAGAATTTGTTTTGTACTCTGATGAAGATTTAATTTCCTCATGTTTACCATATCTGAGTAATTGAAATTTCTCATCGTTGAACTTCATATTGTTTTCTGCAGCCCACTGAAAGATTTGGTTGATATCCGCCTGGAGCTTTGCAGTGTCTGCAATGGAAGACACTGTCATGCAGATTCGGGTGTCATCTGCAAAGGAAGACACGGTGCTGTGGCTGACATCCTTGTCTATGTCGGATATGAGGATGAGGAACAAGATGGGAGCGAGTACTTTGCCTTGTGGAACAGAGTTTTTCCCACCGTAGCTGCCTCAGACTTTACTCTGTTGACGACTACTCTCTGTGTTCTGTTCGTGAGGAAATTATAGATCCATCGACCGACTTTTCCTGTTATTCCTTAAGCATGCATTTTGTGCGCTATTACGCCATGGTCACACTTGTTGAAGGCTTTTGCAAAGTCTGTATATATTACATCTGCATTCTTTTTGTCTTCTAGTGCATTTTAGGACCTTGTCGTAGTGATCCAATAGTTGAGACAGACAGGAGCGACCTGTTCTAAACCCATGTTGCCCTGGGTTGTGTAACTGATGGGTTTCTAGATGGGTTGTGATCTTGCTTCTTAGGAACCTTTCAAAGATTTTTATGATATGGGATGTTAGTGCTGTTGGTCTGTAGTTCTTTGCTGTTGCTTTACTGCCCCCTTTGTGGAGTGGGGCTATGTCTGTTGTTTTTAGTAACTGTGGGACGACCCCCGTGTCCATGCTCCCTCTCCATAGGATGGAAAAGGCTCGTGATAGGGGCTTCTTGCAGTTCTTGATGAACACAGAGTTCCATGAGTCTGGCCCTGGGGCAGAGTGCATGGGCATGTCATTTATCGCCTGTTCGAAGTCATTTGGCGTCAGGATAACATCGGATAGGCTTGTGTTAATCAAATTTTGTGGCTCTCTCATAAAAAATTCATTTTGATCTTCGACTCTCAGTCTGGTTAGCGGCTTGCTAAAAACTGAGTCATATTGGGACTTGAGTAGCTCACTCATTTCCTTGTTGTCATCTGTGTAGGACCCATCTTGTTTAAGTAGGGGCCCAATACTGGACGTTGTTCTCGATTTTGATTTGGCATAGGAGAAGAAATACTTTGGGTTTCTTTCGATTTCATTTATGGTTTTTAGTTCTTCCTGCGATTCCTGACTCCCAAAGGATTCTTTTAGCTTAAGTTCGATGCTTGCTATTTCTCTGACCAGTGTCTCCCTACGCATTTCAGATATATTGACCTCTTTTAGCCGCTCTGTTATTCTTTTTCGTCGCCTGTAAAGGGAGCGCCTGTCTCTTTCTTTTTTAAACATCTACTCCCCTTTTTCTTAGGGGAATAAGCCTTGTGCATACATCGAGGGGCCACTGAGTTAATCTGTTCTAGGCATAAGTTGGGGTCTGGTTGCTTAGTATATCTTCCCAGCTTAATCGGTTTAGGATTTGGTTTACTTGGTCCCACTTTATGTTTTTGTTATTGAAGTTGAATTGGTTGAAATGCTCCCTCGTGACTATCTCATTTTGTCGGTCTGGGGCTCCACCAACATGTCTGAACCTCAATTATGTTGTGATCTGAGTATATTGTTTTTGATATGGTGACATTTCTTATCAGATCATCATTGTTAGTGAAGATGAGGTCCTAGTGCATTCTCCAGTCTAGTGGCTCTAAATTTTTTGCTGGTTTAAATTGAATTTTGTCAGAGATTTAAAAGCTCGTGTGAGTGTGAGTTTTCATCAAGCTGCCTCCTGGTGTTATTACTGCAACAATATTATTTGCTATATTCCCTCCATTTTAGGGGCCTTAAGTTGAAATCCCCCCCCTGAGCAAGATGTTTGGTGCAGGAGCTGGAAGGTTTTCCAGACAGTGGTCAATTTTTTAACAGCTGTTTTCCCGGAATTGCTGGGATGTTTCATCCGGAGGCTGTAGACTATCACAATAAAATAGGTTTTGGTTCTCGACCTTTACTGCTAAAACTTCCACTACATCATTTGAGGCATTTAGCAGTTCTGTGCAAACAAGTGACTCTGCAATGTACAGGCCAACCCCCCTCCTTTTGCCTGTTCACTCTCTCACATCTGTATAGGTTGTAACCTGGGATCCATATTTCGTTGTCCAAGTGATCCTTTATGTGGGTCTCAGTGAAAGCCGCGAACATTGCCTTTGCCTCTGCAAGCAGTCCACGGATGAAAGGTATTTTGTTGTTTGTTGCTGGCTTTAGACCCTGTATATTTGCAAAGAAGAATGTTATTGGACTGGTGGTATTGTTGGTACTGGGAGGGGATTTTTTTTCCGGTATTAGTATCTGTATCTGTTGGTTTGGAGTGGAGGCCATCGACTGTGGTTCCACTCCAGGAATGACTGGATTTGGTGTACGATTTCTGCCATTTCCTGCCAGTTTTTTTTCCTTCCTGGCACTAAAAAAACCTCTCCCTCTTGAGTGGCTGTGGCTACCCAGGTTTTCCCATGGCCTGGATGTTTTGTATCTTTTTGTCCCCTTTAGATGGTATGCCTGGCAATTTAAGTTATAGCACAGTCTTTCCTGTACTGAAGAGGTACACATTTCAAGGTGAAAAAGCTTACAGGAAGGGAGTTTGCATTTTCCTGTTGTCATATGGGCATGGCATTTTCTAGGGTGGTCATAGTTGCATGTCCCATCTGTTTTTCCAGATTTCCCATGCCAGCAGATACCAAGTGCATAGTATGTGCACAGGCTTGGTTTCCGCTTGCCTTGGGTTTCTGTGACTGTATTCCCTGTATTCCCTGTTGGTGCATGTTTCCCTGTCTTACTTCTATCCTCCCTAGCACCAACAATGGAGCTCCCACCAGTTGTTTTTGGTAATTTATCCTCACTATTGCTATTGGAGTCCTCTTGTTTGCTATTTCCTGCGGTATTTCTAGTTTGCAATATTGGTTTTATCTTATCTTTGACTACACTTGTTTCCCTACTATGGCTCCTGTCCCCTATGAGGTCATTTATATGTATTCCTTCCTGCGTATAATTCCCGACTACCTGGACAAAATCTCCAGCTTCACCATTACTGTCTCCCAGGACATATCTCCAGCTTCACCCATTTCTGTCTCCCAGGACAGCACCTCCAGCTTCACCATTACTGTCTCCCAGGACACACTATCAGCCCCACATTTACTGACTACCAGGACATCACCTCCAGCCTACAATTTGTGACTACATGGCCGTATCAAGGCATACCATTCAGCCCAACTTTTATTCCCATCTGTTGTAGAAAGCTTCCAGGGTTTCTATGAAACACTTTGATGTTGTCCTCTTTTAAACCCCTTGGATTTAGCCACAATTTTCCTCATTTGGGCATACCCAAAAACACTTTCTGTTTAATACTGCTTGTAGCTATTCTGGGAAACCCAACTCCCCTTTCCC
>NC_069474.1:29754632-29793615 GCF_026875155.1 Cherax quadricarinatus | reverse complement strand
AAAGTCCTAAACCCCCCTCAACTGAGTTAGCAAGAAAACTCACACCTGCCCTGGATAAGTGAACCCCATCCCTGGCATACATGTCATTTCGACCATAGAAGATGTCCCAGTTGTCAATGAATGGTACTGCAATATCCTTACAGTGTTATCCAGCCAAAATTAATACCAATTACTCTGGACAACCATTCATTACCAACACCTCTTCTTGGCAAAATGCCACATATAACAGGGCGCCCCCCCCTTCTCCCTAATTATGTCTATAGCTGTCCTGAACTTTCTAACTAAATCCTCACTTCTACGCTTGCCTACATCATTGCCTCCAGCACTGAGGCAAATAATAGGACTGATCCCATTACCATTCATGATGTTGTCAAGCCGGCTAACAATGTCCTCCATCCCAGCCCCAGGAATGCAAACAATTTGTCTCCTACTCCTGTCCTTCAAGCAGAATGCCCTATCCATGTATCTAACCTGGCTATCACCAACAACAACAATATTCTTACCTTCCTTGCTGTCGTTCGTCGTGACAGTCCCAGTAGTCGACTCACATTCGTCGGGTAGCACCGAGAATGCGTTCGAGGTTTCCACAAGAGTTTCCACAGCAGTCTCTTTCTTCTTCATCGTTTCTGGCTTTCCATTCGTCTTCTTGATCGTCAACTTCGTCGTCCCCTGCTGTCGAGTTAAGTACAGGTTACCACTTATCCAACCTAAATTTGAAACTACCCAAAGTCCTAGCCTCAATAACCCAACTAGGTAGACTGTTCCACTCATCAGCTACCCTATTTCCAAACCATTACTTTCCTATGTCCTTTCTAAATCTAAACTTATCTAATTTAAATCCATTACTGCGGGTTCTCTCTTGGAGAGATATCCTCAAGACCTTGTTAATATCCCCTTTATTAATACCTATCTTCCACTTATAGACTTCGATCAGGTCTCCCCTTATTCTTCGTCTAACAAGTGAATGTAACTTAAAAGTCTTCAATCTTTCTTCATAAGGAAGATTTCTAATGCTATGTATTAATTTAGTCATCCTAAAGCTGAATGTTTCTAACGAATTTATGTCCATTCTGTAATATGGACACCAGAACTGAGCTGCATAATCTAGGTGAGGCCTTACCAATGATGTATAAATCTGCAGTATGACCTCTGGACTTCTGTTGCTTACACTTCTAGATATAAATCCCAGTAATTTATTTGCCTTATTACGTACGCTTAGGCATTGCTGTCTTGGTTTAAGGTTGCTGCTTACCATAACCCCAAGTCCTTTTCGCAATCTGTATGGCTAAGTTTTACATTATTTAACTTATAAGTGCTAGGGTTATGGACACTCCCGAGCTTCAGAACCTTGCATTTATCTACATTGAACTGCATCTGCCACTTTTCTGACCAAGAGTAGAGTTTGTCTAAATCCTCCTGAAGTTCCCTAACATCTACGTTTGAATCAATTATCCTACCTATCTTCGTGTCATCTGCGAATTTGCTCATATCACTAGTAATTCCTTCATCAAGATCATTGATATATATTATAAACAACAACGGGCCCAAGACTGATCCCTGTGGAACGCCACTTGTTACTGATCCCCACTCGGATTTATCCCCATTTATGGACACTCTCTGCTTCCTGTCAGTGAGCCATGATTCGATCCACGAGAGCACCCTTCCCCCAATGCCATGAGCTGCTACTTTCTTCAACAGTCTTTGGTTTACCTGGAGTTTACCTGGAGAGAGTTCCGGGGGTCAACGCCCCCGCGGCCCGGTCTGTGACCAGGCCTCCTGGTGGATCAGAGCTTGATCAACCAGGCTGTTGCTGCTGGCTGCACGCAAACCAACGTACGAGCCACAGCTCGGCTGATCAGGAACTGACTTTAGGTGCTTGTCCAGTGCCAGCTTGAAGACCGCCAGGGGTCTGTTGGTAATCCCCCTTACGTGTGCTGGCAGTTGAACAGTCTCGGGCCCGTGACAGTTATTGTATGGTCTCTTAACGTGCTAGTGACACCCCTGCTTTTCATTGGGGGGATGGTGCATCGTCTGCCAAGTCTTTTGCTTTCGTAGTGAGTGATTTTCGTGTGCAAGTTTGGTACTAGTCCCTCTAGGATTTTCCAAGTGTATATAATCATGTATCTCTCCCTCCTGCGTTCCAGGGAATACAGGTTTAGGAACCTCAAGCGCTCCCAGTAATTGAGGTGTTTTATCTCCGTTATGCGCGCCGTGAAAGTTCTCTGTACATTTTCTAGGTCGTCAATTTCACCTGCCTTGAAAGGTGCTGTTAGTGTGCAGCAATATTCCAGCCTAGACAGAACAAGTGACCTGAAGAGTGTCATCATGGGCTTGGTCTCCCTAGTTTTGAAGGTTCTCATTATCCATCCTGTCATTTTTCTAGCAGATGCGATTGATACAATGTTATGGTCCTTGAAGGTGAGATCCTTCGACATGATCACTCCCAGGTCTTTGACGTTGGTGTTTCGCTCTATTTTGTGGCCAGAATTTGTTTTGTACTCTGATGAAGATTTAATTTCCTCATGTTTACCATATCTGAGTAATTGAAATTTCTCATCGTTGAACTTCATATTGTTTTCTGCAGCCCACTGAAAGATTTGGTTGATATCCGCCTGGAGCTTTGCAGTGTCTGCAATGGAAGACACTGTCATGCAGATTCGGGTGTCATCTGCAAAGGAAGACACGGTGCTGTGGCTGACATCCTTGTCTATGTCGGATATGAGGATGAGGAACAAGATGGGAGCGAGTACTTTGCCTTGTGGAACAGAGCTTTTCACCGTAGCTGCCTCAGACTTTACTCTGTTGACGACTACTCTCTGTGTTCTGTTCGTGAGGAAATTATAGATCCATCGACCGACTTTTCCTGTTATTCCTTAAGCATGCATTTTGTGCGCTATTACGCCATGGTCACACTTGTTGAAGGCTTTTGCAAAGTCTGTATATATTACATCTGCATTCTTTTTGTCTTCTAGTGCATTTAGGACCTTGTCGTAGTGATCCAATAGTTGAGACAGACAGGAGCGACCTGTTCTAAACCCATGTTGCCCTGGGTTGTGTAACTGATGGGTTTCTAGATGGGTTGTGATCTTGCTTCTTAGGAACCTTTCAAAGATTTTTATGATATGGGATGTTAGTGCTGTTGGTCTGTAGTTCTTTGCTGTTGCTTTACTGCCCCCTTTGTGGAGTGGGGCTATGTCTGTTGTTTTTAGTAACTGTGGGACGACCCCCGTGTCCATGCTCCCTCTCCATAGGATGGAAAAGGCTCGTGATAGGGGCTTCTTGCAGTTCTTGATGAACACAGAGTTCCATGAGTCTGGCCCTGGGGCAGAGTGCATGGGCATGTCATTTATCGCCTGTTCGAAGTCATTGGCGTCAGGATAACATCGGATAGGCTTGTGTTAATCAAATTTTGTGGCTCTCTCATAAAAAATTCATTTTGATCTTCGACTCTCAGTCTGGTTAGCGGCTTGCTAAAAACTGAGTCATATTGGGACTTGAGTAGCTCACTCATTTCCTTGTTGTCATCTGTGTAGGACCCATCTTGTTTAAGTAGGGGCCCAATACTGGACGTTGTTCTCGATTTTGATTTGGCATAGGAGAAGAAATACTTTGGGTTTCTTTCGATTTCATTTATGGTTTTTAGTTCTTCCTGCGATTCCTGACTCCCAAAGGATTCTTTTAGCTTAAGTTCGATGCTTGCTATTTCTCTGACCAGTGTCTCCCTACGCATTTCAGATATATTGACCTCTTTTAGCCGCTCTGTTATTCTTTTTCGTCGCCTGTAAAGGGAGCGCCTGTCTCTTTCTATTTTACATCTACTCCTCCTTTTTCTTAGAGGAATAAGCCTTGTGCATACATCGAGTGCCACTGAGTTAATCTGTTCTAGGCATAAGTTGGGGTCTGTGTTGCTTAGTATATCTTCCCAGCTTATATCGGTTAGGACTTGGTTTACTTGGTCCCACTTTATGTTTTTGTTATTGAAGTTGAATTTGGTGAATGCTCCCTCGTGACTAGTCTCATTTTGTCGGTCTGGGGCTCCACGCATACATGTCTGAACCTCAATTATGTTGTGATCTGAGTATATTGTTTTTGATATGGTGACATTTCTTATCAGATCATCATTGTTAGTGAAGATGAGGTCTAGTGCATTCTCCAGTCTAGTAGGCTCTATTATTTGCTGGTTTAAATTGAATTTTGTGCAGAGATTTAAAAGCTCGTGTGAGTGTGAGTTTTCATCAGAGCTGCCTCCTGGTGTTATTACTGCAACAATATTATTTGCTATATTCCTCCATTTTAGGTGCCTTAAGTTGAAATCCCCCATGAGCAAGATGTTTGGTGCAGGAGCTGGAAGGTTTTCCAGACAGTGGTCAATTTTTAACAGCTGTTCCTGGAATTGCTGGGATGTTTCATCCGGAGGCTTGTAGACTATCACAATAACTAGGTTTTGGTTCTCGACCTTTACTGCTAAAACTTCCACTACATCATTTGAGGCATTTAGCAGTTCTGTGCAAACAAGTGACTCTGCAATGTACAGGCCAACCCCCCTCCTTTTGCCTGTTCACTCTCTCACATCTGTATAGGTTGTAACCTGGGATCCATATTTCGTTGTCCAAGTGATCCTTTATGTGGGTCTCAGTGAAAGCCGCGAACATTGCCTTTGCCTCTGCAAGCAGTCCACGGATGAAAGGTATTTTGTTGTTTGTTGCTGGCTTTAGACCCTGTATATTTGCAAAGAAGAATGTTATTGGGGCTGGTGGTATTTTTGGTACTGGGGGGGATTTTTTTTCCGGCATTAGTTTTCTGTATCTGTTGGTTTGGAGTGGGGGGCCAACGACTGTGGTTCCACCCCCGGAATTGATGGGTTTTTGGGGTACGATTTCGCCATTTTTCCCGCCCTTTTTTTTCCCTTTCCCGGGACTTTAAAAAACCCCTCCCCCTTGGTGGGGGTTTTGGCTACCCAGGGTTTTTCCCCTGGTGGGGTGTTTTGTACTTTTTTTTCCCCTTTTGGGTGGTATTTCCCGGCAAATTTTTGTTATAGCACATTCCCTTTTTTTTACTGAAGAGGTAAACAAATTTTAAGGTGAAAAAGCTTTTCAGGAAGGGAGTTTGGGATTTTTTTCCCGTTTTTCATATTTGGGGAAAGGCATTTTTAGGGTTTGGGCATAGTTGCATGTCCCATTTTGTTTTTTCCCGATTTCCCCTGCCAGCAGTACCAATGCTAGTTTGCACAGGCCCCTTTGGGTTTCCGGTTGCCCCTTTGGGGTTTTTGTGACTGTATTCCCTGTTGGTGATGTTCCCTGTCTTTCTTCTATCCTCCCTGCACCAACAATGGGCTCCCCCCCAGTTGTTTTGGGGAATTTATCCTCACTATTGCTATTGGAGTCCTCTTGTTTTCCCCTTTTTCCCGCGGTATTTTTTAGTTTGCAATATTGGTTTTTTTTATCTTTGACTACACTTGTTTCCCCACTATGGCTCCTGTCCCCTATGAGGTCATTTATATGTATCCTTCCTGCGTATAATTCCCGACTACCTGGACAAAATCTCCAGCTTCACCATTACTGTCTCCCAGGACAGTATCTCCAGCTTCACCATTTCTGTCTCCCAGGACAGCACCTCCAGCTTCACCATTACTGTCTCCCAGGACAGCACTATCAGCCCCACATTTACTGACTACCATGGACATCACCTCCAGCCTTACAATTTGTGACTACATGGCCAGTATCAAGGGCAGTACCATTCAGCCCAGACTTTTTATGTTCCATCTGTTGTAGAAAGCTTCCAGGTTTTCTATGAAAGCAGCTTTGATGTTGTCCTCTTTTAATCCCTTGTGATTTTAGGTCCACAGATTTTCCTCATTTGGGCATACCCAAAAACACTTCTCTGTTTTAATACTGCTTGTAGCTGTTCTGGGATATCTGCACAAGGGGCGTGACACCAATTTCCACAAAAATGACAATTTATCCATGTGGAAGCACGTTTGTTTGACTGACCACAGACTACACACAGCTTCATAATGATTTGAATGGTTGATTTACTGCAATTCTACTAACAACCTCTTGAATATTATATTAATAACCTTAAATGAAGCTCTAGCTATTTGTATTTCTGTTTCTAACTCTTTTGTATATTGGACAGCTTACCGTCACGTTCCTGATTTTTAATGTTTGTGTTTATAAGGGCGCCTAACAACCCCATCCGTTTACAGTCTGCTTATTGTCCAACGAAACTGTTGAAACCAGTCCCGGGTTCGGACCAGTCAAGGGTTCGGACCAGTCACAGGGTTCGGACCAGTCGATCTGCTCTGATCAGTGGGTCACTTATTTAAAACATACTGGTCGGTGATTTGAGCTAACACATGAAGGATCTACTGGAAATTATCTACCGAGTAATATGTGATTTGACTGATACAAAAGTATAACTGCGTGTTGAAGAGCCGGTGATATCTGGCAGCTCCTACAATGACGAACGGTCGACCTCCTTGTTTATCAATCGCTGTATCTGGCTTTTCTATTTTTTTTTTTCCGTCTCCACCACAATAAATGCTATATTATCACTATAGTTGACTGGTGCAAATTTTGGAGGAAGGACGCTTTTTCTGTAGTAATAATTGCTTCTCGTTGTGTATATTGCGACCGCTGGTAACTACAGGTTATATGAAATTCACAGTAACGTCTCGTATTTCAAGAAAAAGAAACTAATGAAAGTCACTCCACTCCACTAAGTACCATTATAATACTGGTTAGTTGCTACTACAACACTGTATTCTGCTATTCACTGGTATCTCTAGATTATATGCGAGTACACTAGCAAGCCAGGAAGATTATTAAAAACAGCTGACCTGTGGTAAGTTTCTGGCGACTTCTGGCACCTTCCTCTATAGGCTTATCACTTCATTTACAAATTCACCTGTTTTCAAATGACACTTTAGCCTTTATCATCAATATACTAGGGAGCCACTGTAGTATACACTATACACTATGTATACTCAATGCTTTCAGGGAGACTTTCTTTCCTCTGACACGAAAAGTTCAATTATTATTATTTTTTTCCACACGGGACACAGGCCTATGATTCCCCTCTGGCAGTAAACTCTGCTAGGTAGTGCACACTAATTCTCCTTTTTTGACTCAGTATATAATGTTTTCCGCCCAAGATTGGTTCCAGGCGCTAGAGGGATGTATTGTATAGGATTGATGACACAAATTAAAGTTCTAGCACGTAAGAGCGACCGTGAAAACACGAGATAACCCGGAGCACAACGAGGCACGCAGACACGCTGACACAATAATAGGTTATATTCCTATAATTATACTATGAGGTTATATGCCTATAATTATACTAAGAGGTTATATTCCTATAATTATACTATGAGGTTATATGCCTATAATCTCTCCAGCAGCTTGTTTGTACACGAAGAATTACGTGACATCTTAACATCTTCTCAAACTCCATAACGTCAGTAACAACAAAGACAACCAAACATTGCTTACCTAATCATCAGTAATTTCCATAACCACTAATAAATTAAAATTATTCACTGCAAATTGCCTAGTAAAATAACACTCATTGATGAATAGCCTTTAATTACTCACTCATCAATATTTTCAATAATTAAAAAATTACTATAATTAAGATGAAGCTGTTACCAGATTGTTGTTGCAAGTATTTAACATGATCAAGAATCTTTGAGAGAATCTTTAAGATTATACAATAAGTGTCAGGGGCCCGAGACTGTTCAACTGCCTCCCAGCACACATAAGGGGGATTACCAACAGACCCCTGGCAGTCTTCAAGCTGGCACTGGACAAGCACCTAAAGTCAGTTCCTGATCAGCCCGGCTGTGGCTCGTACGTTGATTTGCGTGCAGCCAGCAGCAACAGCCTGGTTGATCAGGCGCTGATCCACCAGGAGGCCTGGTCACAGACCGGGCCGCGGGGGCGTTGACCCCCGAAACTCTCTCCAGGTAAACTCCAGGTAATGAACTTTCCACATGAATGAAAAATTAACTAATTGATTTATTGTTTTTTTATTTGGATAATAAGCTGCATATTTACATTGTTCATACTATGGTAACAAGACAATAATGAAACTGACCTGATTTGGTGACCCGGATCATGTCATCAATGCAGCCGACAGGAACATGACCAGGAGCCATTGATCCACAGATCACCGACACGTCATACGTATCTGAAAACAATGCAGGTAGTACAAGAATATCTGCAAGCAATGCAGGTAGTACAAGAATATCTGCAAACAATGCAGGTAGTACAAGAATATCTGCAAACAATGCAGGTAGTACAAGAATATCTGCAAACATTGCAGGTAGTACAAGAATATCAGCAAACAATGCAGGTAGTACAAGAATATCTGCAAACAATGCAGGTAGTACAAGAATATATGCAAACAATTCAGGTAGTACAAGAATATCTGCAAACAATGCAGGTAGTACAAGAATATCTGCAAACAATGCAGTCAGAAACTGTAAGGCTGGAGATGATGTCCTGGTAGTCAGTAAATGGGGGGCTGATAGTGCTGTCCTGGGAGACAGTAATGGTGAAGCTGGAGGTGCTGTCCTGGGAGACAGTAATGGTGAAGCTGGAGGTGCTGTCCTGGGAGACAGTAATGGTGAAGCTGGAGATGCTGTCCTGGGAGACAGTAATGGGGAAGCTGGAGATGCTGTACTGGGAGACAGTAATGGTGAAGCTGGAGATTTTGTCCAGGTAGTCGGGAATTATACGCAGGAAGGAATACATATAAATGACCTCATAGGGGACAGGAGCCATAGTAGGGAAACAAGTGTAGTCAAAGATAAGATAAAACCAATATTGCAAACTAGAAATACCGCAGGAAATAGCAAACAAGAGGACTCCACTAGCAATAGTGAGGATATATTACCAAAAGCAACTGGTGGGGGCTCCATTGTTGGTGCTAGGGAGGATAGAAGTAAGACAGGGAAACATGCACCAACAGGGAATACAGTCACAGAAACCCAAGGCAAACGGAAACCAAGCCTATGCACATACTATGCACTCGGGATCTGCTGGCATGGGAAATCTGGAAAAACAGATGGGACGTGCAACTATGACCACCCTAGAAAATGCCATGCCCATATGACAACAGGAAAATGCAAACTCCCTTCCTGTAAGCTTTTTCACCCTGAACTGTGTACCTCTTCAGTACAGGAAAGACTGTGCTATAACTTAAATTGCCAGGCATACCATCTAAAGGGGACAAAAAGATACTAAACATCCAGGCCATGGGAAAACCTGGGTAGCCACAGCCACTCAAGAGGGAGAGGTTTTTTAGTGCCAGGAAGGAAAAAAACTGGCAGGAAATGGCAGAAATCGTACACCAAATCCAGTCATTCCTGGAGAGGAACCACAGTCGATGGCCTCCACTCCTAACCAACAGATACAGATACTAATGCCGGAAAAAAAATCCCCCCCACAGTACCAACAATACCACCAGTCCGATAACATTCTTCTTTGCAAATATACAGGGTCTAAAGCCAGCAACAAACAACAAAATACCTTTCATCCGTGGACTGCTTGCAGAGGCAAAGGCAATGTTCGCGGCTTTCACTGAGACCCACATAAAGGATCACTTGGACAACGAAATATGGATCCCAGGTTACAACCTATACAGATGTGACAGAGTGAACAGGCAAAAGGGGATGGTTGGCCTGTACATTGCAGAGTCACTTGTTTGCACAGAACTGCTAAATGCCTCAAATGATGTAGTGGAAGTTTTAGCAGTAAAGGTCGAGAACCAAAACCTAGTCATTGTGGTAGTCTACAAGCCTCCGGATGCAACATCCCAGCAACTCCAGGAACAGCTGTTAAAAATTGACCACTGTCTGGAAAACCTTCCAGCTCCTGCACCAAACATCTTGCTCATCGGGGATTTCAACTTAATGCACCTAAAATGGAGGAATATAGCAAATAATATTGTTGCAGTAATAACACCAGGAGGCAGCTCTGATGAAAACTCACACTCATGCGAGCTTTTAAATCTCTGCACAAAATTCAATTTAAACCAGCAAATAATAGAGCCTACTAGACTGGAGAATACACTAGACCTCATCTTCACTAACAATGATGATCTGATAAGAAATGTCACCATATCAAAAACAATATACTCAGATTACAACATAATTGAGGTTCAGTCATGTATGCGCGGAGCCCCAGACCGACATAATGAGATTAGTCACGAGGGAGCATTTACCAAATTCAACTTCAATAACAAAAACATAAAGTGGGACCAAGTAAACCAAGTCCTAACCGATATAAGCTGGGAAGATATACTAAGCAACACAGACCCCAACTTATGCCTAGAACAGATTAACTCGGTGGCACTCGATGTATGCACAAGACTTATTCCTCTAAGAAAAAGGAGGAGTAGATGTAAAACAGAAAGAGACAGGCGCTCCCTTTACAGGCGACGGAAAAGAATAACAGAGCAGCTAAAAGAGGTCAATATATCTGAAATGCGTAGGGTGACACTGGTCAGAGAAATAGCAAGCATTGAACTTAAGCTAAAAGAATCCTTTAGGAGTCAGGAATCGCAGGAAGAACTAAAAGCCATAAATGAAATCGAAAGAAACCCAAAGTATTTCTTCTCCTATGCCAAATCAAAATCGAGAACAACGTCCAGTATTGGGCCCCTATTTAAACAAGATGGGTCCTACACAGATGACAGCAAGGAAATGAGTGAGCTACTCAAGTCCCAATATGACTCAGTTTTTAGCGAGCCGCTAACCAGACTGAGAGTCGAAGATCAAAATGAATTTTTTATGAGAGAGCCACAAAATTTGATTAACACAAGCCTATCCGATGTTATCCTGACGCCAAATGACTTCGAACAGGCGATAAATGACATGCCCATGCACTCTGCCCCAGGGCCAGACTCATGGAACTCTGTGTTCATCAAGAACTGCAAGAAACCCCTATCACGAGCCTTTTCCATCCTATGGAGAGGGAGCATGGACACGGGGTCGTCCCACAGTTACTAAAAACAACAAACATAGACCCACTCCACAAAGGGGGCAGTAAAGCAACAGCAAAGAACTACAGACCAATAGCACTAACATCCCATATCATTAAAATCTTTGAAAGGGTCCTAATAAGCAAGATCACCACCCATCTAGAAACCCATCAGTTACACAACCCAGGGCAACATGGGTTTAGAACAGGTCGCTCCTGTCTGTCTCAACTATTTGATCACTACGACAAGGTCCTAAATGCATTAGAAGAAAAAAAGAATGCAGATGTAATATATACAGACTTTGCAAAAGCCTTCGACAAGTGTGACCATGGCGTAATAGCGCACAAAATGCGTGCTAAAGGAATAACAGGAAAAGTCGGTCGATGGATCTATAATTTCCTCACTAACAGAACACAGAGAGTAGTCGTCAACAGAGTAAAGTCCGAGGCAGCTACGGTGAAAAGCTCTGTTCCACAAGGCACAGTACTCGCTCCCATCTTGTTCCTCATCCTCATATCCGACATAGACAAGGATGTCAGCCACAGCACCGTGTCTTCCTTTGCAGATGACACCCGAATCTGCATGACAGTGTCTTCCATTGCAGACACTGCAAAGCTCCAGGCGGACATCAACCAAATCTTTCAGTGGGCTGCAGAAAACAATATGAAGTTCAACGATGAGAAATTTCAATTACTCAGATATGGTAAACATGAGGAAATTAAATCTTCATTAGAGTACAAAACAAATTCTGGCCACAAAATAGAGAGAAACACCAACGTCAAAGACCTGGGAGTGATCATGTCGGAGGATCTCACCTTCAAGGACCATAACTTTGTATCAATCGCATCTGCTAGAAAAATGACAGGATGGATAATGAGAACCTTCAAAACTAGGGAGGCCAAGCCCATGATGACACTCTTCAGGTCACTTGTTCTATCTAGGCTGGAATATTGCTGCACACTAACAGCACCTTTCAAGGCAGGTGAAATTGCCGACCTAGAAAATGTACAGAGAACTTTCACGGCGCGCATAACGGAGATAAAACACCTCAATTATTGAGAGCGCTTGAGGTTCCTAAACCTGTATTCCCTGGAACGCAGGAGGGAGAGATACATGATTATATACACCTGGAAAATCCTAGAGGGACTAGTACCGAACTTGCACACGAAAATCACTCACTACGAAAGCAAAAGACTTGGCAGACGATGCACCATCCCCCAATGAAAAGCAGGGGTGTCACTAGCACGTTAAGAGACCATACAATAAGTGTCAGGGGCCCGAGACTGTTCAACTGCCTCCCAGCACACATAAGGGGGATTACCAACAGACCCCTGGCAGTCTTCAAGCTGGCACTGGACAAGCACCTAAAGACAGTTCCTGATCAGCCGGGCTGTGGCCCGTACGTTGGTTTGCGTGCAGCCAGCAGCAACAGCCTGGTTGATCAGGCGCTGATCCAGCAGGAGGCCTGGTCACAGACCGGGCCGCGGGGGCGTTGACCCCCGGAACTCTCTCCAGATAAACTCCAGGTAGTACAAAAATATCTGCAAACAATACAGGTAGTACAATAATATCTGCAAACAATGCAAGTAGCACAAGAATAAATTGACCACTGTCTGAAAAATCTTCCAGCTCCTGCACCCAACATCTTGCTCCTGGGGGATTTCAACTTAAGGCACCTAAAATGGAGGAATATAGCAAATAATATTGTTGCAGTAATAACACCAGGAGGCAGCTCTGATGAAAACTCACACTCACTCGAGCTTTTAAATCTCTGCACAAAATTCAATTTAAACCAGCAAATAATAGAGCCTACTAGACTGGAGAATACACTAGACCTCATCTTCACTAACAATGATGATCTGATACGAAATGTCACCATATCAAAAACAATATAATCAGATCACATCATAACTGAGGTTCAGACATGTATGTGTGGAGCCCCAGACCGACATAATGAGATTAGTCACGAGGGAGCATTCACAAAATTCAACTTCAATAACAAAAACATAAAGTGGGACCAAGTAAACCAAGTCCTAACCGATATAAGCTGGGAAGATATACTAAGCAACACAGACACCAACTTATGCCTAGAACAGATTAATTTGGTGGCACTTGATGTATGCACAAGGCTTAGTCCTCTAAGAAAAAGGAGGAGATGTAAAATAGAAAGAGACAGGTGCTCCCTTTTGCAGGCGACGGAAAAGAATAACAGAGCGGCTAAAAGAGGTAAATATATCTGAAATGCGTAGGGAGACACTGGTCAGAGAAATAGCAAGCATCAAACTTAAGCTAAAGGAATCTTATAGGAGTCAGGAATCGCTGAAAGAACTAAAAGCCATAAATGAAATCGAAAGAAACCCAAAGTATTTCTTCTCCTATGAAAAATCAAAGTCGAAAACAACGTCCAGTATTGGGCCCCTACTTAAACAAGATAGGTCCTACACAGATGAAAGCAAGGAAATGAGTGAGCTGCTCTAGTCCCAATATGACTCAGTTTTTAGCAATCTGCTAACCAGACTGAGAGTAGAAGATCAAAATTAATTTTTTATGGGAGAGCCACAGAATTCGGTTAACACACGCCTATCTGATGTTATCCTGACGCCAAATGACTTCGAACAGGTGATAAATGACATGCCCATGCACTCTGCCCCAGGGCCAGACTCATGGAACTCCGTGTTCATCAAGAACTGCAGGAAGCCCCTATCACGAGCCTTTACCATCCTATGGAGAGGGAGCATGGACACGGGGTCGTCCCACAGTTACTAAAAACAACAGACATAGCCCCACTCCACAAAGGGGGCAGTAAAGCAACAGCAAAGAACTACAGACCGATAGCACTAACATCCCATATCATAAAAATCTTTGAAAGGGTCCTAAGAAGCAAGATCACCACCCATCTAGAAACCCATCAGTTACACAAACCAGGGCAACATGGGTTTAGAACAGGTCGCTCCTGTCTGTCTCAACTATTGGATCACTACGACAAGGTCCTAAATGCACTAGAAGACAAAAAGAATGCAGATGTAATATATACAGACTTTGCAAAAGCCTTTGACAAGTGTGACCATGGCGTAATAGCGCACAAAATGCGTGCTAAAGGAATAACATGAAAAGTCGGTCGATGGATCTATAATTTCCTCACTAACAGAACACAGAGAGTAGTAGTCAACAGAGGAAAGTCCGAGGCAGCTACGGTGAAAAGCTCTGTTCCACAAGGCACAGTACTCGCTCCCATCTTGTTCCTCATCCTCATATCTGACATAGACAAGGATGTCAGCCACAGCACCGTGTCTTCCTTTGCAGATGACACCCGAACCTACATGACAGTGTCTTCCATTGCAGACACTGCAAGGCTCCAGGCGGACGTCAACCAAATCTTTCAGTGGGCTGTAGAAAACAATATGAAGTTCAACGATGAGAAATTTCAATTACTCAGATATGGTAAACACGAGGAAATTAAATCTTCATCAGAGTACAAAACAAATTCTGGCCACAAAATAGAGCGAAACACCAACGTCAAAGACCTGGGAGTGATCATGTCGGAGGATCTCACCTTCAAGGACCATAACATTGTATCAATCGCATCTGCTAGAAAAATGACAGGATGGATAATGAGAACCTTCAAAACTAGGGATGCAAAGCTTTTAATGACACTCTTCAGGTTGCTTGTTCTATCTAGGCTGGAATATTGCTGCACACTAACAGCACCTTTCAAGGCAGGTGAAATTGCTGACCTAGAAAATGTACAGAGAACCTTCACGGCATGCATAACAGAGATAAAACACCTCAATTACTGGGAGCACTTGAGGTTCCTACCCCTCAAGGAAGGTTCCTTGATGTTGGTGAGGGGCTCTTGATTTAGGGAATTGGATCTGTGCTCCAGTTCCCTGAATTAAGCCTGAATGCCTTCCACATCCCCCCCAGGCGCTGTATAATCCTCCGGGTTTAGCGCTTCCCCCTTGATTATAATAATAATTGAGGTTCCTAAACCTGTATTCCCTGGAGCGCAGGCGGGAGAGATACATGATCATATACACCTGGAAAATCTTAGAGGGACTAGTACCGAACTTGCACACGAAAATCACTCACTACAAAAGCAAAAGACTTGGCAGATGATGCAACATCCCCCAATGAAGAGCAGGGGTGTTGCTAGCACGTTAACAGACCATACATTAAGTGTCAGGGGCCCGAGACTGTTCGACTGCCTCCCAGCATACATAACGGGGATTACCAACAGACCCCTGGCAGTCTTCAAGCTGGCACTGGACAAGCACCTAAAGTCGCTTCCTGACCAGCCGTGCTGAGGCTCGTACGTTGGTTTGCCTGCAGCCAGCAGTAACAGCCTGGTTGATCAGGCTCTGATCCACCAGGAGGCCAGGTCACAGACCGGGCCGCGGGGGCGTTGACCTCCAGAACTCTCTCCAGGTAAACTCCAGGTATGGGTTTTAAATGGAAAACAGTGAAGTCCCAGTGTAGTAATATTATGAGTTCTAGGAGAACTAGTAATAAGCCGAACGAGGTAGATATTGAAACGCCAGTGACACTAGGTGATAAGGACAGTAATAGGTTTAGTAGAAAAAACAGAAATGAGCAGGAAGGGTAAAGAGAAAGAAGAGTCTTTCCATGTTTATTATGCTAATAGCTGTAGTGCTGGGAATAAGATGGACGAGTTGAGATTAGTTGCTAGTGCAGGTAACATTGATGTATTTGCCTTAACTGAGACGTGGATTATTTCAAAAAGTCGGGACATGCCTACGGAATGTCACATTCAGGGTTTTAAATTGTTCCAAGTAGATAGAAGTATCGGGAAGGGGGGTGGGGTGGCACTGTATGTCCGAGATCGCTTGAACTCTTGCATAAAAACGGGTATTAAGTCTGAAGTAACGCATACAGAGTCTGGATAGAATTTTCAGAGGGGCATGAAAAACTGATTTTAGGTGTGATATACCGTCCCCCAAGCTTAGATGGGGACCAAGGGAGACTACTATGGGAGGAGACTGTTAAGGCCACAAGGCACGATAATGTAGTAATTCTAGGAGACTTAACTTTAGTCATATTGATTGGAATTTCTTGACTGGGAATTTCGAATCATACGACTTCTTGGAAGTAGTTCAGGATTGTTTTTTGAAGCAGTTTGTGACAGAACCTACAAGGGGAAATAACCTGCTTGACTTAGTTCTGGCAAACAATGAATCCCTTGTTAATAATTTAGAAGTTTCAGAGGAACTGGATGCTAGCGACCACAAATCAATTACATTTAGCATTGAATGGAAGTATGATAGTAGGGATAACTCAGTAACAGTCCCAGATTTTCGCTTAGCAGATTTTGATGGGCTTCCAGAACACTTATCATCTGTTGACTGAGGTAACGAAGAGAGCTATCAATATGACAGTTTTCTGAACACTATACATGCTGCTCAAAGAGCGTTTATCCCGTATAAAGAAATTAGATCAAATAGAAATGACCCAAAATGGATGAATAATAGGCTGAAATATCTACTAGGGCATAAGAAGGGAATTTATAGGCGTATCAAAAGATGTGAGGGTCATCTTATGAATCAGTATATGAACATTAAGAGGGACATTTAAAATGGGATAAGATAAGCTAAAAGGGACTATGAAATTAAAGTTGCTAGGGATTCGAAAACTAATACAAAAAGCTTTTCCAGGTCTATAGAACAAAAGTTAGAGATAAGATAGTTCCCCTTAAAAATAACAATGGGCATCTTACTGACAAAAAGAATGAAATGTGCTCGATTTTAAATAATTATTTTCTCTCGGTTTTTACACAGGAAGACACTAACAATATTTCAGTAATTAATTCTTATAATGGGCCTGAAAAAGATAAATTATGTAACATCACAGTCACTAGTGAAATGGTTGTGAATCAGATAGACAGACTGAAGCAAAATAAGTTGCCGGTTCCTGATGAGCTTTTCTCAAGGGTTCTTAAGGAATGCAAAATGGAACTCTGTGAACCATTAACTAATATTTTTAATTTATCTCTTCAAACAGGTGTAGTGTCTGATAAGTGGAAGATGGCTAATGTATTTCCTATTTTTAAAACAGGGGACAAGTCGTTACCGTCAAATTACCGCCCAATAAGCCTGACCTCAATTGTAGGCAAATTACTAGAGTCAATTATAGCTGAGATTATAAGAAGCCATCTCGATAAGCATAGCTTGATTAATGATACTCAGCATGGATTCACAAGAGGTCGTTCTTGTCTAACTAATTTATTAACTTTCTTCAGTAAAGCTTTTGAGGCTGTTGACCACGATAAAGACTTTGATATTATTTACTTAGATTTTAGTAAGGCTTTTGATAGAGTTCCACACCAAAGACTGTTAAAGAAAGTAGCAGCTCATGGCATTGGGGGAAAAGTGCTCTCATGGATCGAGTCATGGCTCACAGACAGGAAGCAGAGAGTGTCCATAAATGGGGTTAAATCCGAGTGGGGATCTGTAACAAGTGGTGCACCACAGGGATTAGTCTTAGGCCCGTTGTTGTTTATAATATATATCATAAGAACATAAGAACGTAAGAAAGGAGGAACACTGCAGGAGACCTGCTGGCCCATACTAGGCAGGTCCTTTACAATTCATCCCACTAACAAAACATTTGCCAAACCCAATTTTCAATGCCACCCAAGAAATAAGCTCTGATGTGAAAGTCCCACTCAAATCCAACCCCTCCCACTCATGTACTTATCCAACCTAGATTTGAAACTACTCAAAGTCCCAGCCTCAATAACCCAACTAGGTAGACTGTTCCACTCATCAACTACCCTATTTCCAAACCAATACTTTCCTATGTCCTTTCTAAATCTAAACTTATCTAATTTAAATCCATTACTGCGGGTTCTCTCTTGGAGAGACATCCTCAAGACCTTATTAATATCCCCTTTATTAATCCCTATCTTCCACTTATACACTTCGATCGGGTTTCCCCTCATTCTTCGTCTAAAAAGTGAATGTAACTTAAGAGTCTTCAATCTTTCTTCATAAGGAAGATTTCTAATGCTATGTTTTAAAATTTAGTCTTCCTACGCTGAATGTTTTCTAACGAATTTATGTCCATTTTTGTAATACGGAGATCAGAAACTAGCTGCATAATCTAGGTGAGGCCTTACTAATGATGTATAAAGCTGCAGTATGACCTCTGGACTTCTGTTGCTTACACTTCTTGATATAAATCCCAGAAATTTCTATTTGCCTTATTACGTACGTTTTAGGCATTGCTGTCTTGGTTTAAGGTTGCTGCTCACCATAACCCCCAAGTCCTTTTTGCAATCTGTATGGCTAAGTTCTACATCATTTAACTTATAAGTACTAGGGTTATGGGCACTCCCAAGCTTCAGAACCTTGCATTTTTACATTTGAACTGCATCTGCCACTTTTCTGACCAAGAAAAGTTTGTTTAAATCCTCCTGAAGTTCCATAACATCTACGTTTGAATCAATTATCCTACCTATCTTTGTGTCATCGGCGAATTTGCTCATATCACTAGTAATTCCCTCATCAAGATCATTGATATATATTAAAAAAACAACAACGGGCCCAAGACTGACCCCTGTGGAACCCCAAATTGTTACAGATCCCCACTCGGATTTAACCCCATTTATGGACACTCTCTGCTTCCTGTCAGAGACCCATGAGTCGATCCACGAGAGCACTTTTCCCCCAATGCCATGAGCTGCCACTTTCTTTAACAGTCTATGGTGCGGAACTTATCAAATGCCTTACTAAAATCTAAGTAAAATAATATCAAATTCTTTATTGTGGTCCAACAGCCTCAAAAGCTTTACTGAAGAAAGTTAATAAATTAGTTAGACAAGACCGGCCTCTTGTGAATCCATTTCTGAGTATCATTAATCAAGCTATGCATATCGAGATGGCTTTTATAATCTCAGCTATAATTGACTCTAGTAATTTGCCTACATTGAGGTCAGGCTTATTGGGCGGTAAATTTTACAGTAACGACTTGTCCCCTGTTTTAAAAATAGGAATTACATTAGCCATCTTCCACATATCAGACAACTACACCTGTTTTAAGAGATAAATTAAAAAATTTTGTTAATGGTTCACAGAGTTCCATTTTGCATTCCCTTAAGAACCCTTTTAAAAAACCTCATCAGGACCCGGCGACTTATTTTGCTTCAGTCTGTCTATCTGCTTCACAACCATCTCAAATAGTGACTGTGATGTTACATAATTTATCTTCTTCTAGCCCACTGTAAAAATTTAATTACTGGAATATTGTTAGTGTCTTCCTGTGTAAAAAACTGAGAGAAAATAATTATTTAAAATAATGCACATTTCATTCTCTTTGTCTGTAAGATGCCCATAGTTATTTTTAAGGGGACCTATCTTATCTCTAACTTTTGTTCTATAGACCTGGAAAAAACTTTAATTTCATAGTTCCTTTTAGCTTTTCTTATCCCCTTTTTAATGTCCCTCTTAATGTCAATATACTGATTCATAAGATGACCCTCACCTCTTTTGATACGCCTATAAATTCCTTTCTTATGCCCATTTCAAATGACCCATTTTGGGTCATTTCTATTTGATCTAATTTCCTTATATGGGATAAACGCTCTTTGAGCAGCATGTATAGTGTTCAGAAAACTGTCATATTGAAAGCTCTCTTCGTTACCCCAGTCAACGGATGATAAGTGTTCTCTATGCCCACCGTAATCTGCTAAGCGAAAATCTGGGACTGTTACTGAGTTATCGCTACTATTGTACTTCCATTCAATGCTAAATGAAATTGATTTGTGGTCGCTAGCACCCAGTTCCTCTGAAATTTCTAAATTATTAACAAGGATTCATTGTTTGCCATAACTAAGTCAAGCAGGTTATTTCCCCTTATAGGTTCTGTCACAAACTGCTTTAAAAAACAATCCTGAAATACTTCTAAGAAGTCGTATGATTCAAAATTCCCCATTCAAAAATTCCAATAAACATGACTAAATTTTTAAAGTCTAGAATTACAAAATTATCGTCCCTTTTGTGGCCTTAAAAATTTCCTCCCCCATATTTTTTTTCCCTTGGTCCCTATCCTAAGTTTGGGGGACGGTATAAAAACCCCTAAAATCATTTTTTTCCAGGGCCCCTCTGAAAATTCTGCCCAAAACAGACTCTGAAATGTGTTATTTTCAACTTAAAAACCCTTTTTTTATCAACAGTTAAAAGCGTTCTGGGACTTTAAAATGCCACCCCCACCCCCCCCCCCCCCCAAAAATATTTCTATCTTCTTGGAAAAATTTAAAACCCTAAATATGACATTCCCCAGGCATGTCCCCGATTTTTTTTTTTTGAATTAAACCACGTCTCAGTTAAGGCAAATACATCAATTTTACTTGCACACAAACTAATCTCAACTTCGTCCATCTTATTCCAAGCACTACGGCAATTAGATAATAAACATTGAAAGACTCTCCTTTTCTTTTCCCCTTCCTGCCCCTTTTTCAAATTTTTCTACAAACCATTACTGCCCTTATAAACCCAAGGCCCTGCTTTTCAATATCTACCTCGTTTTTATTTTTACTATTCCCCCTAAACCCTCGTAATATTACTCACTGGGACTTCACTGTTTTCCTGCCAAAACCCATCCCAAATAACTAATTCCTAGTTTAAAGTCCTAACTGCTCCCCTCCACTGCAGTTGCCAGTGCTCCCACCCCCACCTAATAAGTGAACCCCATCTCTGGCATAATTTTTTCATTTTTGCCATAGAAAAAGGTCCCCGTTTCACGAATATTACCGCATTTTTTCCCTTTCAGGGATTTGGGCCAGCCAGCAATTGACACCAATTGCCCCGGGCAAAACCCTTCATTTCCCCCCCTCCCCCCCTTGGCAAAAAAACCAGATATGAAGGGTTTTCCCCCCTTTCTCCAATTATTTCTATTGCTGACCTATTTCCTACTAATCAGGGCTTCACTCCTACTCTTCCAAAATCGTTGCCTCCCAGCACTGGACAGATAATAGGATTTTCTCCCATTTCCTCTCATGATGCCCTCCAGAAAGGCTAACAATATCCTCCATCCCTGCCCCAGGAAAGCAAACTCTCTGTCTACCTACTCCTGTCCTTCAAGCAGAACGCCCTATCCATAATACCTAACTTGGCTATCCCCAACAACAACAATATTCGTACCTTCCTTGGTGTCGTTCGTCGTGACGTTCCCAGTAGTCGACTCACATTCGTCGGGTGCCACTGAGAATGTATTAGATGTTTCCACAACAGTTTCCCCGGCAATCTCTTTCTTCTTCATCGTTTCTACCTTTCCATTCGTCTTCTTGATCGTCAACTTCTTTCCCTGCTGTCCAGCCACTGACCAGCTTCCTTCTTGACCTGAGGACTCAAACTGGAGGACTACTACGAATCTTTTTGTTTTCCTCGGTCAGTCGCCGAATTTCCATATTCGCACCCTCTTCAAGGGGCTCCTTGCGTGGTGAAGAGGCTCTTGGTCTGAGGAATTAGACCTATCGGTCTTCTTCCTCAGACCGAACCTAATTACCCCCCAATCTCCCCTCCCCTATCCCATCCTCCCCATCCTCCCCTTTTTTCCTTTCCTCCTCCCCATCCCCACCCCTCCTTTTCCCCTTCCTCTTTTGTCCTTTGGGATTTCTCCCACAGGCGCGCTAGTTCCTAGGTAGAGGAAAGGATACTGGGGTCCATCCCATTCCGTTGAGGTTCTAAGCGGTGGCGTAGTTTGCCGTGGAATCTGGATCGCCTGGGGATGTCCCGATCCCTCTCCGGTATCCCGGAGTAGCTTTAGGTGTCTTTCGGGCGACGAGTGCATCTCTGGAAGCCACCTTTCGGATTCCGGGGGTGGTGGCCAAAGGAGGTATGCTTTGTGGCGGATATCCGGCCGCCCTCTCTTTTGTCCACCGAGGTAGCTCGGCAGATGTGAGGTTGCTATCCCGGATTGTTAGTTTACTATCATGATGGGTAGGGTATGGCACGGGTTCCATGCTGCATCTGCGCTACTTGCCGTGCTGAGGTCCTCTTGGGCGCAGAGGGAGATTTCTGGCTCTTTCATTCCTCCTAGGACCTATCCCTCCCCGGTCCCCCCTTTTTTTTTCTTTTTTTTTATTTTTATTTTCTTTTCTTCTTTCTTTTTTTTTCTTAAAAACTAAAAGAAAGAAGTAACCTAACCATGGCAGCCCTAGTCCATGAACCTGGTACCCCCGGGCCCCTTCTTGATACCGCACCCCGTTCTGACCCCGCCTCATCTTTGGACCACTCTTCAGACATTCCTCATGACTCTGTACCTATTGCCGGTGCTGTTTCCTCACCCGCTTCAGGTACTGAGGCCTCGACTGACTCCTTCGATTTATCGGACCTTCGCTCTCCTCTGACTATGCTTCCGGCCTCTCCCTCTACGGTGCGGCAATTTTCAAATCGCCGACCCGTTCCACGTCGGACCAACTCTGGTCCCACCCCTAAACGCCAACGACAATTATCTGCTGATGATACTTCTCCACCTTCTCGTTCTTCTCAGAAACGATCGACACGTCCTTCACTACCTTTCCACGCTCAGTTTCAGACTGAACAGTGGACTAAATTCTTCACTTTACGACCAACTTCCTCTACTGCCTATCTTTCTGACCATAGTATTGGCAAGGCACTCCTACGCCATGTTGGTAAAGATATTTCTTTTCATGCTCTTAAGAGCGGTACGCGCATCATTACCATATAGAATGCTACCCAGGCTCATGAGCTCTCTCGTCTTTCCCATATCGATACTGTTCCTGTCACTCTTGAAAAACATCATTCCCTCAATTCTTGTAATGGTACCGTCATCCTGCCCCATACCATAGTTCAACAAAATTTCCAGACATGTGGCACTGACATTCTAGAACAGCTGGAACTCCAAGATCTCCCAATCCTCAAGGTAGACACTTACGTTCTTCCTGCCCGTGGGCGGAGACGATACCCTAGCAATGTGGCTCATTTAACTTTTGACAGCCGAGAACTCCCATCCTCAGTTTATATAGCAGGACATCGGTTACAAGTTCGAAAGGTGATCCCTACACCGCAACAGTGTAGAAATTGCTGGCGATTTGGCCATCCAGCGAAATATTGCAGATCTATCGCCGAATGCCCAGTCTGTGGTGCCGATGACCATTCTAATACGTCTTGCAATCGATCTCCCTCTTGCCTTAACTGTCATGAGGCTCACCCTTCGTACTCTCGCCGTTGTCAGGTCTATTTAAACGAGCGGGAAATCTGTTACCTCAAAGAGATAGAAGGTCTCCCTTATGCCATGGCAGTGTCTCATCTCCAGCTCCAAGGGAGACTCCCACGTGTTTCTTATTCCCGTGTTTCAAAACGTCCCCCCACTTCTGGTATCCCATCTTCTACACTCACCTCTGGGGTTTTACCTCTCCCATAATCACTCCTGTATCTAATCCTTTTGCTGTCCTCGGCTCAGACGTCCCTACTTCAATGCCTCAGTCTAATCTCGCTTCTTCGAGTTCTCTCTCACAAGCCTCAGTATCGACGAGACCTCGTACGACACCTCCTCCCAATCGTCCCTCTACTTCTCATAAGTCAAAAAAAGGTCCGGTAACACCTCCTACCCATCTTCCACCTCCTCATTTTACCATCCCTGTCTCTGTCCCTAGTTCTTCCCCTCTCACTGGCTCAGTTACAAGTGCAGAGGTTCACCCTCCTCGTAATGTACCTTCCTCCCCTGTTCCCTCCCAAGTTTCTTCCTCTTCTGCCACCTCCCAGGTTCCTGCTTCTTCTTGCCCCTGCCACGCTTCTCCAGTTCCCTCCACCCTTTCGCCCCCCCCTACCTTAGTACAGTCCAATACAGTTCCAATCTTTACTCATCCTCCCCCTACCATTCCCAATATTGTCTCCCATACGACATCTCTGAATTCCGAAACACTTGAAGCAATCTCTGAATATATTGCAGAGACCAAACCATCAATGGACACTGATCCACCTTCCGCTCTTTCTCTCTCCTCTACTCCATCTGCGCAACTCCTTTCTTCATAGCGCACCGTTCCTTCGCTGCTTGAACATTTTCCACTGCCTCCGCATGTGGACTTTTCTAACCCTTCTAGTCCGTAGGAACCCTTACCTGTGGATTTCAAGTATCTTTATCATTGCCAATCATGACCTATTTACAGTGGAATATACGCGGCCTCAGGGGTAATCGGGGTGAGCTTCAGATGTTACTCTCCCAGTTTGCCCCTGTTGGTGTTTGCTTACAGGAACCAAAATTACACTCTGCTGTTATTTCTCACATCTCAGGCTATAATTTATTGTATTCTTCAGATCCTTTTCCTGATGGGACCTTTAATGAAAGTGCCCTTCTTCTCTGCACTGATATTCCGTACCATCAGCTATTTGTTCATACTTCGCTGCATTACACAGCAGCACGTATCCACTTACATAGGTGGTATACGCTCTGTTCTTTATATCTCTCTCCTTCTCGGGCATTATCTATTCCGGATTTTGCCTTCCTTGTTTCGTCATTACCGCCACCGATTCTGTTACTTGGTGATTTTAATGCCCACCATTTCCTCTGGGGGGGGGGTCTCACTGTGATTCCCGTGGAATTCAGTTAGAGGCTTTTCTTGCCACCCACCCCCTCCATGTTTTAAATACAGGTACTCACACCCATTTTGATCCTCGGACTCATACTCTCTCTTGCATCGATCTCTCAGTCTGCTCTTCCTCCGCCACATTAGACTTCACTTGGTCTGTTCTCCCGGACTTACATGACAGTGATCATTTCCCAATCATTCTTACTTCCCCTTCATATTCGCCACCTCTTCGCACCCCACGCTGGCAATTTAATCGGGCAAATTGGAACCTTTACTCACACCTAACTATTTTTAAAGAGGTTCCTTCTTCGTCCTCCATCGATGAACTTTTACACCTCATCTCGTCCTCCGTTTTCACCGCAGCTTCTCATTCTATACCCCAAACTTCGGGCAGGCTTTCTCAGAAATGTGTGCCTTGGTGGTCTCCTGCTTGTGCTCATGCAGTACGTTTGAAACCCGCTGCATGGGGCAGGTACCGGTACAATAGAACCAAAGAGCGACTCCTTGATTTTAAACAGAAGCGTGCGATCGCTCGGCGTGTCATCCGTGACGCTAAACGCACTTGCTGGCGAGATTATGTCTCCACCATCACCTCTGCTTCCTCTATGAGTGCAGTCTGGAAAAAAGTACGAAAACTGAGTGGTAAATATTCTCCTGACCCGGCTCCTGTTCTGCGGGTTGCTGGTGTTGATATAGCAAACCCACTAGATGTTGCCAATGAAATTGGCAATCATCTGGTCCGTATTTCTCAGGGACTCCATCTGTGCCCCTCATTTCTTTCCTCAAAGTCTGCCAGAGAGTTAGCACCCTTGGACTTTTCTTCTCTCAGAGAAGAACAGTATAATGTGGCTTTACACTTCAAGAACTGGAGGCAACACTCTCAGCTTGTCGATCATGGGCAGCTGGGCCCGACGACATTCATATTCGTATGCTACAACATTTACATCAGTCAGCCCTTGCAGTCCTATTACGCCTTTACAATCTTATTTGGTCACAAGGAGTTCTTCCACAGCTGTGGAAATCCGCCATTGTTCTCCCTTTCCGCAAACCAGGCACTACAGGACATGAAACCTCCCACTATCATCCCATTGCTCTTACCAGTGCAGTTTGCAAAGTAATGGAACGCCTAGTAAATAGACGTTTAGTGTGGTATTTAGAGACACACAACAGTCTCTCCACTCGTCAATATGGCTTTTGTATGGGACGTTCTACCATAGACCCCTTACTACGCTTGGATACGTATGTTCGTAATGCCTTTGCGAATAACCACTCAGTTATTGCCATATTTTTTTGACCTTGAGAAGGCATATGACACAACTTGGAGGTATAATATTTTAGCCCAAGCCCACTCCTTAGGCCTTCGAGGCAATCTACCATCCTTCCTTAAGAACTTTTTAACTGACAGGCATTTCCGTGTTCGGGTTAATAATGTGCTCTCCCCGGACTTTATCCAAGCTGAAGTGTCCCCCAGGATGTGTTCTGAGCACAACACTTTTTCCTCCTTGCTATTAATGATTTGGCCTCTAGTCTTCCATCAAATATTTAGTCATCACTCTATGTTGATGACTTCGCTATTGCCTGTGCAGGCACTGATTGTCACCTCCTTACAGTTTCTCTCCAACATGCAGTCGACCGTGTTTCCAATTGGGCCACCACACGTGGGTTTAAATTTTCCAGCACTAAAACCCACCAAATCACTTTCACTAGACGCTCTGTCATCTCTGATCATCCTTTGTACCTCTATGGCTCCCGTATCCCTGAACGTGATACAGTCAAGTTTCTGGGCCTCCTCTTTGATCGTAGGTTATCCTGGAAACCTCACATTACCTCTCTGAAGGCAACTTGTCACAGCCGGCTGAACCTTCTTAAAACCCTTGCTCATCTTTCGTGGGGAGCTGATCGTCGAACCCTCCTTCGCCTACATTCCACCCTTATTTTATCGAAACTTGATTATTGTGACCAGATCTATTCAGCGGCATCTCCTGCTACTATCTCTAGCCTTAACCCCATTCATCACCAAGGATTACGTTTATGCCTTGGTGCTTTTCGCTCTTCCCCTGTCGAAAGCCTCTATGCAGAAGCGAACGTTCCATCCTTATCCGATCGCCGTGATGCCCATTGCCTGCGCTACTATGTACGCTCTCATGATCTCCACAATCCTTCCATTTATAGAATGGTCACTGATATTTAGTAGACATTCTTTATTTGTTCGCCGCCCCTGTTTACTCCATCCCTTCTCTCTTCACCTTCATTCGCTCTTGTCTTCTCTTCAACTACCACCTTTCTATGTACATGTAGCATCTCACTTTTCCCTACCCCCCTGGGAAGTTCCAGCTGTTCGAGTCTGTTCTTTCTCCCTCCCTTGCTCGAAAGCCCAACTGTCTACGGTCGCTTCCCGCTCTCTTTTTCTTGAACACTTTCACTCTCATTCTCATGCCATTGCTGTGTACACAGATGGCTCTAAATCTTCTGACGGCATAGGATTCGCAGCAGTGTTTCCGGACAGCGTCGTACAAGGGCATTTACTATCTTCGGCTAGTATTTTTACTGCTGAATTATATGCCATCCTTACAGCACTTATCCGTATTGCATCTATGCCTGTGTCATCATTTGTGGTTGTCTCAGACTCCCTTAGTGCTTTACAGGCTATACAAAAATTTGATACACCTCACCCCTTAGTCCTCCGTATCCAACTTTGGCTACGCCGCATCTTTACCAAGCATAAAGATATTGTTTTTTTGTTGGGTCCCTGGTCATGTTGACGTACAGGGCAATGAACAGGCAGACACTGCTGTGCGGTCTGCAGTACATGACCTACCAGTTTCTTATAGAGGTATTCCATTTACGGACTATTTTGCTGTAATATCTTCCCACCTTCACACCCGTTGGCAACAACGTTGGTCTGCTATGCTCAGCAACAAACTTCAGTCTATTAAACCGAGTATAGGTTACTGGCCGTCTTCTTATCACCAGTGTCGAGGTTGGGAGACTATTCTCTCCCGTCTTCGCATTGGCCATACTCGTCTTACTCATGGATATCTCATGGAGAGGCGTCTTGCTCCTCTCTGTGAGAATTGCCAAGCTCCATTATCAGTCAGCCACATTCTGTTGGACTGCCCACTTTATCAACGAGCACGCAGAATTTACCTCTGTCGTCGTCTTCGCTCCGTTGCTCTCTCTTTACCTTCCCTTCTCGCTGATGGACCCACCTTTCATCCGGACTCTCTCATTGACTTTTTGACAACGACTGACTTACTTCACAAATTCTGATACTTTCAGCCCTTTCTACTTCAATCTCTTGCTACCCTCTACCCCCGTACTATCCCCTGCCCCGCTGTTTTCTGTAACCTGCTGATCATCCCCCCTCCCTTCTGCCATCCAATTCCCTTGCTTCCTTCCCTACCCTGCAGCGCTGTATAGCCCTTGTGGCTTAGCGCTTCTTTTTTTATTATAATAATAATAATAATCCATATTCGCCATCCTTAATTCTTCCTTAAGCTGTTGGTAAAGTTGCTCGATGGAGGGCATCTTGCTTCAGTTCTAGAGAGCGCGCAAACAGGTCTTCCCAGAGTTAAGTACACGTCAACACTGCGCAAAAGCCAACTCAATCAGGAGCTACTGCGCAGCACGTCCGCATGGCCCAATAGCGATGCGAAATATCAAATAGCGATGAGGGAATTACTAGTGATATGAGCAAATTCGCCGATGACACAAAGATAGGTAGGATAATTGATTCAAAAGTTGATGTTAGGGAACTTCATGAGGATTTGGACAAACTCTATTCTTGGTCAGAAAAGTGGCAGATGCAGTTCAATGTAGATAAATTCAAGGTCTTGAAGCTTGGGAGTGTCCATTACCCTAGCACTTATAAGTTAAATAATGTGGAACTTAGCAATACAGATTGCAAAAAGGACTTGGGGGTTTTGGTGAGCAGCAACCTTAAACCAAGACAGCAATGCCTAAGCGTACGTAATAAGGCAAATAGATTATTGGGATTTATATCAGGAAGTGTAAGCAACAGAAGTCCAGAGGTTATACTGCAGCTTTATACATCATTAGTAAGACCTCACCTAGATTATGCAGCTCAGTTCTGGTCTCCATATTACAGAATGGATATAAATTAGTTAGAAAACATTCAGCGTAGAATGAATAAATTAATACATAGCATTAGAAATCTTCCCTATGAAGAAAGATTGAAGACTCTTAAATTACATCTGTATTCATGTGATCTACGGATTCTGAGGGAAGAATATAATATATACAAAGAAAGAGTGTTTAACAGAAAGGCAGATTCGGTGCACTCAAATCTAGACTGTTAACTCTCAGAATGCGGAGAGAACATGAACACAAAAAAAAATTCTTGAATACTGATAAGTTGATACTGTAATTATTCATCTATACAGGTTATTTACATTTAACCCCAACTCTGCTAGGGTGAGATTGACATATGCAGAATGGGTGTCATCTCTGGGATGATCAAACTCTGTAGCATTGGCTAACTCATGCTGTATTTGAGGCAAATCTGAATTGGATGTTTCAAATGATACTTGAGGATTTCTCAATACCTGTCGTGTACGTAGGGAATAACGACATTCAGGTTGATCGTCTGACTGAGTATCAGAGGAAGAGAGTACAGGATCAGGAGGATTGTCAGAGTCTGTCACATTAGTCTGGGTTGGAACATCATTATCATCACATACTAACTTCATATGATCTAAATGCGATTCTTTATACTGACCAGTACTAATCTCTCTAACCTTATACTTATTACCAGTGATATGTTCAACTACTCGATAAGGACCAACAAACTTTTGATCAAGCTTTGGCATTGCAGACGTTTTGTTAAAGTTAATCAGCATAACTCTCGAACCTACTTTGATTTTGGATGGCTTTGCTCGAGTGTTTGCGACTCTTGTAAATTCTGCTGTTGATTTATGAAGTGTTTTCACGGATTCTTCTAAAACACTTTGAGCTAAGCTGGTACGAGTTGCTATGAAATCATCAGGGTTGTAATTTGGTTTCGGATTAGAATATAACAACTCATAAGGCAAACGTTTGTCTACACCATACAATGCATAATGTGGAGTGTCACCTATAGAAACATTGTAAGCAGAATTTATAGCACACTGCACATCAGGTATAACTTCATCCCAAGTTTCACTGTTGGTATTGATAGTGGCTCTCAAGACATCAAGTACTTTCTTATTGGTTCGTTCGCTAACCCATTGCTGGCAGGATGATGAGGAACAATGGTGGATTTAGAGATCTTGTACAAGGTGCACAAATTTTCAAGAATTTCATTACAGAATTCACCTCCATTATATGTTACTAGTGACTTAGGGGTGGTATGCCTGCAGATAATGCGTTCTTTAAACGCTTTAGCTACTGTCTCGGCAGTCTTATCTGCAATAGGAACTAACTCACAATATCTGGTGAAATGGTCTACCATAACACACAGATGTTTGTTACCTTGGAGGGAACATTGGAAATTAGTTAACAAATCTAGCGCAACTCTTTCCCAAGGTTCGCTAGTAGTTGAATACACTTGGATTGGATTAGGACCATTAGCATTGCCTTTATGTTTCATGCAGACACTACATTTCTTAACATACTCAGAAATATCAGTTGCCATACGAGGCCAAAAGTATTTCAATCTGGCTTGTTTTACTGAACGATCCATACCAGGGTGTGCAACACCTGGTACATTGTGAACTAGCTGTAAGGCTACATTCACTAGTGACTGTGGAATTACTAACTGGTATACTCTTCTGCTAGGAGTACCTAACTCGGCTGTTCGATACAGTAATTCTTGGTTCATGACAAAGTCACTGATGGGTGCTGGTGGCTTCACAGTCAGAATAAGATCTTCCTGGAGCAGGAATCGAATCACACCAGACCACATGGGATCTGTTCGTTGAGCATTCTTTACATCTTTAGCACTAAATGGAGGGTCTGCAGTTACTATACTAACATGTCGTGATAAGGCATCTGCGACTACATTTGACTTGCCAGGTAAATGCTCAAAGGTGGGATTGAACTCTTGGATAGTCAAGGTCCATCTGGCTAACCTTCCAGTAGGTTGTTTGTTCTGGAATAAGGGTATCAGTGGAGCATGGTCTGTCAAGACATGAACAGAGTACTGATAAATAATGTCTCGGAAGTGCTTTAAAGACCATACTATTGCTAAAGCTTCTTGCTCAGTTACTGTATAATTACGTTCAGCCTTCGTAAGAGGGATAGCTAGCAAATGCAACTGCGTTGTACTTGCCATCGGTCTTCTGAGCTAGTACGGCACCTATGCAATTGAACTAGCATCATTTGTCAGATAGAAGGGCTTAGAAAAATCTGGAAATTTCAAAATTGGAGCAGATGTTAGCTTTTCTTTTAGAGTTTGGAATGCTCTTTCTGACGGAAGGTACAAACAAAGGAGCATCTTTCTTAAGCAACTCAGTTAGAGGAGCAGCTATGAGAAAAATTGGCAATGAAAGATCTATAAAAACCTGCTAAGCCCACAAAGGATCTTACGGCATCAGCAGTTTTTTGGGAGTTGGAAAATTTAGTACTGCAGTTACTTTACTTTGGTCAGTCGTAACCCTCTAGGAGTGACTACTAGACACAAGAAACTTAATTCTGATCTGAAAAATTGACATTTAGACAGTTTGATCTTTAAATTGGCATTCTTCAAGCTTACCAAGTACTACTATCAAGTCTTTTCAAGTGTGTATCCACGTCTTTAGACATGACGATTACGTCATCTAAGTACACCATAAGTGCATTACCTATGAGACCTCTAAAGATATTAGTCATGAGCCTTGAGAACGTGATAGGGGAAGATCGTAATCCAAACGCCATATGGAGGAAGTGATAATGACCTGTAGGAGTGGAGAATGCAGTTAGCTCTTGGGCTGTCCTCGTGAAGAGGGACTTGCCAAAACCCTTGTAACAAATCTAGGGTTGAAAAGACTTTGTTATCTCCGATATTACGTAAAAGATCACCCAGTTCAGGGAGTGGAAAGCGATCTGGAATGGTTTTCGCGTTTAACTTCCTAAAGTCAATCACTGGGCGCCAAGTACCATCCTTCTTAGGTACTAGTATCAAGGGTGCATTCCAAGTGGAATTGCTAGGTGCAATAACTCCATCATCAAGCATTTGATTTACCTGGAGTTTACCTGGAGAGAGTTCCGGGGGTCAACGCCCCCGCGGCCCGGTCTGAGACCAGGCCTCCTGGTGGATCAGAGCCTGATCAACCAGGCTGTTGCTGCTGGCTGCACGCAAACCAAATACGAGCTACAGCCCGGCCTGATCCGGAACTGATTTTAGGTGCTTGTCCAGTGCCAGCTTGAAGACTGAAAGGGGGTCTGTTGGTAATCCCCCTTATGTGTGCTGGGAGGCAGTTGAACAGTCTCGGGCCCCTGACACTTTTTGTATGGTCATTTAACGTGCTAGTGACACCCCTGCTTTTCACTGGGGGGAATGGTGCATCGTCTGCCAAGTCTTTTGTTTTCGTAATGAGTGATTTTCGTGTGCAAGTTCGGTACTAGTCCCTCTAGGATTTTTCCAGGTGTATATAATCATGTATCTCTCCCTCCTGCTTTCCAGGGAATACAGGTTTAGGAACCTCAAGCGCTCCCAATAATTGAGGTGTTTTATCTCCGTTATGCGCGCCGTGAAAGTTCTCTGTACATTTTCTAGTCGGCAATTTCACCTGCCTTGAAAGGTGCTGTAAGTGTGCAGCAATATTCCAGCCTAATAGAACAAGTGACCTGAAGAGTGTCATCATGGGCTTGGCCCCTCCCTAGTTTTGAAGGTTCTCATTATCCATCCTGTCATTTTCTAGCAGATGCGATTGATAAAATGTTATGGCCCTGAAGGTGAGATCCTCCGACATGATCACTCCCAGGTCTTTGACTTTGGGTTTGTTTTTCGCTCTATTTTGTGGCCAGAATTTGTTTTGTACTCTGATGACGATTTAATTTCCTCATGTTTACCATTCTGAGTAAATTAAATTTCTCATCGTTGAAACTTCATATTGTTTTCTGCAGCCCACTGAAAATTTGGTTGATGTCTGCCTGGAGCTTTGCAGTGTCTGCAATGGAAGACACTGTCATGCAGATTCGGGTGTCATCTGCAAAGGAAAACACGGTGCTGTGGCTGACATCCTGTCTATGTCGGATATAAGGATGAGGAACAAGAAGGGAGCGAGTTACTGTGCCCTTGTGGAACAGAGCTTTTCACCGTAGCGCCTCGGACTTTACTCTGTTGACGGACTACTCTCTGTGTTCTGTTAGTGAGGAAATTATAGATCCATCGACCGACTTTTCCTGTATTCCTTTAGCACGCATTTTGTGCGCTATTACGCCATGGTCACACTTGTCAAGGCTTTTGCAAAGTCTGTATATATTACATCTGCATTCTTTTTGTCTTCTAGTGCATTTAGGACCTTGTTGTAGTGGTCCTTTAGTTGAGACAGACAGGAGCGACCTGTTCTAAACCCATTTTTGCCCTGGGTTGGGGTAATGATGGGTTTCTAGATGCGTGGTGATCTTGCTTCTTAGGACCCTTTCAAAGATTTTTATGATATGGGATGTTAGTGTATTGGTCTGTAGTTCTTTGCTGTTGCTTTACTGCCCCTTTTGTGGAGTGGAGCTAGTCTGTTGTTTTTAGTAACTGTGGACGACCCCCGTGTCCATGCTCCCTCTCCATAGGATGGAAAAGGCTCGTGATAGGGGCTTCTTGCAGTTCTTGATGAACACAGAGTTCCATGATCGGGGCCCTGGGGCAGAGTGCATGGGCATGTCATTTAAACGCCTGTTCGAAGTCATTTGGCGTCAGGAAACATCGGATAGGCTTGTTTTTAATCAAATTTTTTGGCTCTCTCATAAAAAATTTTATTTTGATCTTCGACTCTCAGTCTGGTTAGCGGCTTGCTAAAACTGAGTTTATATTGGGACTTTTAGTAGCTCACTCATTTCCTTGCTGTCATCTGTGTAGGACCCCTCTTGTTTAAGTAGGGGCCCAATACTGGACGTTGTTCTCGATTTGATTTGGCATAGGAGAAGAAATACTTTGGGTTTCTTTCGATTTCATTTATGGCTTTTAGTTCTCCCGCGATTCCTGACTCCTAAAGGATTCTTTTTGCTTAAGTTCGTGCTTTTCTATTTCTCTGACCAGTGTCTCCCTGCGCATTTCAGATATATTGACCTCTTTTAGCCGCTCTGTTATTCTTTTCTGTCGCCTGTTAAAGGGAGCGCCTGTCTCTTCTTTTTTTACCCCTACTCCTCCTTTTTCCTTAGAGGAAAAAGCCTTGTGCATACATCGAGTGCCACCGAGTTTTAAACTGTTCTAGGCATAAGTTTGGGTCTGTGTTGCTTAGTATAAACATCCCAGCTTATATCGGTTAGGACTTGTTTTACTTGGTCCCACTTTATGTTTTTGTTATTAAAGTTGAATTTGGTGAATGCTCCCTGAAGTCTCATTTTGTCGGTCTGGGGCTCCACGCATACATGTCTAAACCCTCATTATTTTATTGAGTATATTGTTTTTGATATGGTGACATTTCTTATCAATCATATTTTTAGTGAAATGGGTCTGTGTATTTCCCCCAGTTTAGGCTCTTTTTTTGCTGGTTTAAATTAAATTTTTGCAGAGATTTAAAAGCTCGTGTGATGTGAGTTTTCATCAGAGCTGCCCCCTGGTGTTATTACTGCAAAAAATTTTATTTGTATATTCCTCCATTTTAGGTCCCTTTAATTTGAATCCCCCGGGACAAGATGTTGGTGAAGGAGGGGAAAGTTTTTCCCAGACAGGGTCAATTTTTAAAAATGTTCCTGGAATTGCTGGGAATTTGCTCCGGGGGCTTGTAGACTACCACAATGATGGTTTGGTTTTTTCGACCTTTAATGCTAAAACTTCCCCTAGTCATTTGAGGCATTAAGCAGTTCTTGGGGAAACAATGACTCTGCAAGTACAGGCCCAAACCCCCCCCTTTTGCCCGTTCACTCTGTCCATCTGTAAGGTTGTAACCCGGGATCCTATTTTATTTTCCAAGTGATCCTTTTTTGTGGGTCTCAGTGAAGCCGCGCATTGCTTTTGGCCCCTGCCCAAACGTCCCGGAGAAAGGGATTTGTTGTTTGTTGTGGCTTTAGACCCCGTATTTTGCAAAGAAGAAAGTTATCGGGCGGGGTATTGTTGGTACGGGGGGGGTTTTTTTTCGGGTTTTGTATCTGTATTTTGGTTTGGAGTGGGGGCCATCGACGTTTACCTGGGTTTACCCGGAGAAGTTCCCCAGGGGCAAAGCCCCCGGCCCGTCTGAGACCAGGGCCCCTGGTGGATAGAGCCCGATCAACCCGGGTGTTGCGCTGGTGCACGCAAAAAAACATACGAGCTACAGCCCGGGGGATCCGGAATGATTTAGGGCTTGTCCCCTGCCAGCTTGAAAAAACTGCCAGGGGTCTGTTGGGAATCCCCCTTATGTTGCTGGGGGGCAGTTGAACGCTCGGGGCCCCCGACACTTATTGTAGGGCTCTTAACGTCTGTGACACCCCGCTTTTCTTGGGGGGGTGGTGCATGTCTGCCAAGTTTTTGCTTTCGAATGAGTGATTTTCGTGTGCAAGTTCGTACTAGTCCCCTGGGTTTTCCAGGGGTAATAATCATGTATCTCTCCCCCTGCGTTTCCCGGGGAAAAAGTTAGGAACCCCAAACGCTCCCATAATTGAGGGTTTTTTTCCCATTATGCGCGCCCTGAAAGTTCTCTTACATTTTCAGGTCGGGGAATTTCACCTCCTTGAAAGGTGCGTTAGTGTGCAGCAAATTCCAGCCTAATGAACAAGTCCCTGAAGAGTGTCTCAGGGCTTGGCCCCCCTAGTTTTGAAGGTTTCATTATCCATCCTGTCTTTTTCTAGCAGATGCGATTGTTACAATGTTAGGCCCTTTAAGGTGAGATCCCCCGCATGACATCCCAGGTCTTTGATTTGGGTGTTTGCTCTATTTTGTGGCCGGGAATTTGTTTTGTACTCTGATGACGTTTTAAATTTTCCCCTATGTTTACCATATCTGGTAATTAAAATTTTCATCGTTAAACTTCAAAATGTTTTCTGAAGCCACTAAAAAGTTTTGGGTTATGTCGCCCGGAGCTTTTTCAGTTTGCAAAGGGGAAAACATGTCATGCAGATTGGGTGTCATCGCAAAGGAAGACAGGTGCTGTGGTGATCCTTTTCTTTGGTATAAAGGGTGAGGAACAAGTGGGACGAGTACTGTCTTGTGGAACAGAGCTTTTCACCGTAGCGCCTCGGACTTTACTCTGTTGACATACTCTTGGTTTGTTAGTGAGGAAATTTTAGATCCCTCGCCGACTTTTCCCGTTATTCCTTTAGCACGCTTTTGTGCGCTTTTCCCAGGGCACATTGTCAAAGGCTTTTGCAAAGTTGTTATATTAACTGCATTCTTTTGTCTTCTAGGCTTTTTAGGACCTTGTGTGTGGCCCAATAGTTAGACAAAAAGGAGCGACCTGTTCAAACCCCATGTTCCCCCGGGGTTGGGGTTAACTGATGGGTTTCTAGATGGTGGTGATCTTGTTCTTAGGACCTTTCAAATTTTAAATTACTCAAATGGAAAACCTGGGGAAAATTTAAATCTTCTCAGAGACAAAAAAATTCGGGCCCCAAAAAATAGAGCGAAACCCACGCAAAGCCCGGGGAGATTATGTCGGGGATTCCCCTTCAAGGCCAAAAAATTGTATAAATCGCTCTGCTAGAAAAATTCAGGAGGATAATGAGAACCTTCAAACTAGGGGGCCAAGCCCATGATGCACTCTTATCACTTGTTTTTCCCGGGGGAATATTGCTGCACTCAAAAACGACCTTTCAAGGCAGGTGAAATTCCCGACCTAGAAAATGTACAGAAAAAACTTCACCGCGCATAACGGAGAAAAACCCCTCATTATGGGAGGCTTGGGGTTTCTAAACCCTTTTTTTTTCCCCGGGAACCAGGGGGGAGAGATAATGTTTTTTACCTGGAAAATCCTAGAGGGACAGACCAAACTGCACACGAAAATACTCACTACAAAAGCAAAAGATTTGGGCAACGATGCCCACCCCCCCAATGAAAAGAGGGGGGCCTAGCCTTTTTAAAGGGGGACCATACAATAATGTGGGGGCCCCCGAGACTGTTAAACTGCCCCGCACACATAAGGGGGTACCAACCCCCCGGGGGAAGCCAAGCGGCCTGGACAAGCACCTTTTGCAGCCGTCCCCCGGGCTGTGGTTACTTTGGTTTTTGCGTGCAGCCAGCAGAAAAACCCCTGGTTGATCAGGGCTGATCCACCGGGGGCCTGGCACAGACGGGCCGCGGGGGGCGTTTTACCCCAAACTCTCTCCGGTAAATCCAGGGGAAAAAAAGATATGGGATGTTTTGGGATTGGTCGTAGTTCTTTGCGTTTTTACTGCCCCCCTTTTGGGTGGGGGCTATGTCTTTGTTTTAGTAACTGTGGGAACCCCGTGTCATCTCCCTCCCCAAAGGGAGGGAAAGGGCTCGTGATAGGGGTTCTTGCGTTCGTAACCCGGGGTTCCATATCTGGCCCGGGGGCAAGTGCATGGGCTGTCATTTTCGCCTTTCAAAGTCTTTTGGGCGAGGAAAACTTTTTGGGTTTGTTAAATCAGTTTTTTGGGGCTCCCTCAAAAAAAATTCTTTTTTGTTTTGACTAGTTTTTGGGTTCAAAAAAAACTGATCAATTGGGACTTGGGGTACTCATCTTTTCCTTGCGAATCTTTGGGGACCCTTTTGTTTAGTAGGGGCCCAAATAAGGACTTGTTCTCGTTTTTTGATTTGGCATAATAGAAGAAAAAATTTTGGGTTTTCTTTCAAATTTCTTTTTTGGTTTTTAGTTCTTCCCGCGTTTCCTGACCCCCAAAAGGTTTTTTTCAGCTTAAGTTCGATGCTTGCTATTTTCTGACCATTCCCCCTGCGCTTTCAGTTTTTTGCCCTCTTTTAAGCCGCTCTTTATTCTTTTCCGTCGCTGTAAAGGGGGACGCCGCCTTTCTATTTTCATCCTCCCCTTTTTCTTAGGGAAATAAGCCTTGGAACATCGAGTGCCACGATTAAATCTTTTCTGGCATAAGTTTGGGTTTTGGGTTCTTATATATCTTCCCGCTTATATCTTTGGGATTTTGGTTTCTTGGTCCATTTATTTTTTGTTTTGAAGTTAAATTTGGTGAATGCTCCCTCTGACTAGTTCATTTTGTCGGTTGGGGCTCCACGATACATGCTGAACCTCTTTTATTTTGGGTTTTGGAATTTTTTTTGAAGGGTACATTTCTTATCATCATCATTGTTAGTAAAATATGAGGTCAGTGTATTCTCCTCTGTAGGCTCTATTTTTTGGGGTTTAAATTGAATTTTGTGCAGAGATTTAAAAGCTCGTGTGGTGTGAGTTTTCATCGAGCTCCCCCGGGTTTATTTCTGCAAAAATATTTTTTGCTATTTCCTCCCTTTTAGGTGCCTTAAGTTAAAACCCCCCGGAGAAGATGTTTTGGGTGCAGGAGCGGGAAAATTTTTTTAGACCCTGGCAATTTTTAAAAGTGTTCCCGGAATTGTGGGAAGTTTCATCCGGGGGGCTTGTAGCTACCCAAAGACTAGGTTTTGGGCTCGCCTTTACTGCTAAAACTTCCCCTAACCCTTTAGGCATTTAAACAGTTTTGCAAAAAGTGACTCTCAATGTACAGGCCAACCCCCCTTTTTCCTGCATTGTCACATCTGATAGGGTTTTAACCCGGGGTCATATTTTTGTTGTCCAAGTGATCCTTTATTGGGTTCAGTGAAAGCCGCGAACATTGCCTTTTCCCCTGCAAACAGTCCCCGGATGAAGGTAAATTTTTTTGTTTTTTGCTGGCTTTAGACCCCGTATATTTGCAAAAAATGTTCGGACTGGGGTATTGTTGGGATGGGGGGGGATTTTTTTTCCCGGGATTAGTATTGTATCGTTGGTTTGGGTGGAGGCCATCGACTGTGGTTCCCCTCCGGAATGACTGGGGTTTGGTTTTTACGATTTTGCCATTTTCCCGCCAGTTTTTTTTCCTTCCTGGGATAAAAACCTCTCCCTCTTGAGTGGCTGTGGGGTCCCCGGTTTTCCCCTGGCCCCGGTGTTTTTTCTTTTTTGTCCCCTTTAGTGGTATGCCTGGCAATTTAAGTTATGCCAGTCTTTTCCGTACTGAAGGGCCCTTTAGGGTGAAAAAATTACAGGAGGGGTTTTCATTTTCTGTTTTCAATGGAAGACATTTTCTAGGGGGGGTTAGTTCATTCCCTCTTTTTTTTTGATTTCCCCCTGCCAGCAGAACCAATGCATAGTATGTGCACAGGTTGGTTTCGTTTGCCTTTGGGGTTTCTGTACTGAAATTCCCCGTTGGTGCATGTTTCCCGTCTTACTTCTATCCTCCCTAGCA
>NC_069474.1:29737699-29754132 GCF_026875155.1 Cherax quadricarinatus | reverse complement strand
TTTTATGGTTGGGGGTTTTATGTATAGGGTTGTGGGTTGTTTATGGTTGTAGGTTATGTTATGGTTGTAGGTTATGTATTGGGTTTGTAGGTTATGTTTTGGTTGTAGGTTATGTTTGGTTTGGGTTATGTATATGGTTGTGGGTTATGTTTGGTTGTGGGCATGTATAGGGTTGTGGTTATGTATTTGGTTGGGGTTTGTATAGGTTGTAGGTTATGTTATGGTTGTAGGTTATGATATGGTTGTGGGTTATGTATATGGTTGTGGGTTATGTTTTAGGTTGTAGGTTTGTATAGGGTTGTGGGTTTTGTATATGGTTGTGGGTTATGTTTGGTTGTGGTTTATGTATATGGTTGGGTATGTTTTGGGTTGTGGTTAGTATATGGTTGTGGTTATGTATTGGTTGTGGGTTATGTATATGGTTGGGGTTTATGTTTTTGGTTGTGGGTTATGTTTTGGGTTGTAGGTTATGTATTGGATGTGGGTTATGTTTTGGGTTTTGTAGGTTATGATTGGTTTAGGTTATGTATAGGGTTTGAGGTTTTGTTTTTTGTGGGTTATGTTATGGTTGGGGGTTTATGTATATGGTTGTAGGTTATGTATAGGTTGTGGGTTTGTATATGGTTGTAGGTTATGTATTGGTTGGGGGTTATGTTAGGGTTTTGGGGGTTATGTTATGGTTGTTTTTATGTTAGGGTTGTGGTTATTATATGGTTGTAGGTTATGTAATGGTTTTTGGTTATGTATATGGTTGGGGTTTGTTAGGGTTGTAGGTTTGTATATGGTTGTAGGTTATGTTATGGTTTTTGGTTATGTATATGGTTGGGGTATGTATATGGTTGTAGGTTATGTATATGGTTTAGGTTTGTATATGGTTGAGGTTATGATAGGGGTTGTGGGTTTGTATAGGGTTGTAGGTTAGTATATGGTTTAATAGGCCATTATTATGGTGTTTTTTTAAAATGTCCCGGGATTGTGTACTAGGGTTTTGTAATATCTAGTATGGTTTTTAATTTTATATCTTAAAAAATTTTGTTTTGTTCTATGTTTTAAAAAAAAAATATAAAAAAAAATTTTTTACGGGAAAAGAATTATTTTAGAGAAGATCACAAGCCTTTGATTACCCAGAAACTTTTTTAAGGGAACCAACAGTCGCCTCTTGAGGTGGGGCCCTTGGGGCCCAAAACTTTTAAATTCCATATTGTGTATATCAATGGTTCATCCAATTATTTCTCTGACTGGTTAAGTCGTGACAGTAAAAGGTTTGTTGCCTTACGCGACTTCCACATGTTAGAACTTTTTCCTCACCTATTCTTCTTATACTCCTTGACTATAAGTCTTGGTATGGGGGATGTGAGGGAAAAGTTCAACAGATAGGAGTAGCGAGTGAGTATATGGTGACGATAGTTTGATTGCCAGATGCTTGTTAAGGTAGGGGCAGTCTAGCTCCGCTTTCCCCTCCCCTCCTTTTCCCACCCCGACAGGTGTCGTGTGGGGCTCGGACCAAACAGTAATCATTGGACTTGTCCTCATCGCCCAGGGCCATGTGGGCGAGCTGCGAGCGCTCCCGTTTTGAGTTTGTTTTTGCGCAGTTTACCTGATTGAGCTGCCCCTAGCGTTGGTTGGTGGAAACTTTATTTTCTCCAACATGGCGCTGAATAGCAGAAGAAAAAAACACTTCTGATTGAGTTTTTCCTGGGGCTGTCACAGGGTCCAAAATGGATTTTATTATTTCCAGTGTTTATTTTTTTGCGTACCTAGGTTAGCAAAAGAGGGAAAGTGGTGTCGCCTAAATGGAATGAAAGAATCTTCGTTAAAAATGGTTGCACGGGTCTAGAGGCAGTGGTGACAAGTTCAGGAGACCATCTCCCGGGTTTAAATTACAGCGGGTTGGTGGACTCATGATGTATCTCGACATTAACTTGGGTGAAAACGGAATGTCCCTTTTGGGGCGATGATTTTTGATATTCCAGTGACGCGATTTTGGGGACGGTTCACGTAGCCACGCGGGAGATGGGCAACTGGCCCCCTATGAGGTGCGTGGAAGGCGGTATCAGTTAAAAGATCTTTGACACCCTATTCCTTCATATTTGTTTTGAAAGAATTCGGATCAAGTTATGAAAAGTATCGGGGCAACAACTACGTGTCAGTTTGTTGGTCATATGCCCATCGTGGTCAGTGTGGGAAAAAAGTGGGTACCCGGCACAACAGAAAGGCAAAGCAGCAACAGCAGCCAGTGGACGAGTAGGTGATGAGCGAGAACAGGCTCTTGCTAACCGCCCCAAACGGTTGTCAGGGATGGGGGGGGGGAAAAAGAAAAGGACCCCGAATCGCCAATTGAAAACGTCAAGGAGAATCTCAGTCATTGGAATACAAAAGGGTTTTTTGAGGAGAGACTCCCTAATTGGATGAAGAAGGGCGGGTTTTGGGTAAAGGCTTTTGGATGACTTGTTAGAGGAATCGGTCCTAGACGGTGGAAGACCGGCTTAGTTCGGGGGAGGTGTGATGTGGTATGGCAGAAGATGACGGTTTGTCGACGAGAGAGTCTAAAGGATTGAAGGTGCATGCAGTAGAGGTGGAGGTACATCAGGACGGTGCTTCAGATGTCAAAATGCAGGTGGGGGCGGGACACGAAAGAGGACTGCAGCATCATCGGATTCTGATGATGTGCAAACTCCTGCCCAACGCCCTGGGAAAAAGTCTTGGGTGGAGGTACAGAAGAGAGGGGAATGGTGAACCCAAGGATCAAGGGATTAAAAAGGGTTTGATTCCAACAAAGGGGGGAGGGACAGAGGTGTTGCAAAACGAACTGGGGTAAAGTCAATGCCGGGGAAAAAAGGAAAACCCATTTGTTGAATTCAAGTGTTTTACTATAAATATTAACGGGTTGAGAGCTGAGAGGAAGCTTAAGTGGTTTAATGAGTATTTGGTGCGACTTGGTGTGGATGTGGTATTCTTACAGGAACATAATTTTAGGCCTGGTTATGAGTTGGATATGAGTGGTTATAATGTGTACATGGAACATGCGACACGTTTGAAAGGTGGGGCTGCCATTTTGGTAAAGGAAACTAGCCCGTTTATAGTAAGGCGTAGTGAAGGGGGGGAGGGGGGTAATTAGAGTGGATGGAACTTGGGTAGGGTTCCCATTAGTTTAGTATGTGTATTGGTCAGGCTGAGGGTGACGTTGAGTATTAAAACTAAATTTGTTCAGGACGTGCTGGTTATTTTTTACGTGGTTTACCGATGTTGCAATAATAGGCGGAGATTGGAATTGCGTGATACGTCGTAAAGTGTGGAGCCAGAGGTGCGGGGTGTTTTTTTGGGGTTATTGGGGGATATATTGACCGGGGTGGGGTTTTAAAGGATGTGTGTGGGAGGGAGGGTAAGCATACCTTCATTAAACGAGGTATGCGGCGAGGTTGGACCGAATGTTTTGTGCCTTGGGGCGGTTACTGTGCGGGGGGTTTGAATGTGATAGATGTGGTTTTTTTGGATCATAGGGAGTGGTAATAGATGTGGATATTGAGGGTGCGCCTCGGAGGGGTCCATCATTTTGGAAATTGAATGTAAAGTTATTAAAGGAAGAGGTAGTCTTTTGTCTTTTGGACATATTTTGGGATCGTTTAGTGGTAGAAGCACCAGGGATGTTGCCATGGTTAATTGGTGGGAAACAATAGCAAAAAAAAAGTTTTAAGGAATATTATATTAATCAAAGGGAAGAGATATAATCAGTTACAATACGGTTTTCAAATATTTAGAGGGGCAGTTGCGTGACTTTTATGCACAAATTAATGTAATTTCCTGTTATTAAAAATTGAAAGTTTGAAGGAAAAAATATCCGGAATTTACAAAATGAGAGGTTTGAGGGGGAAAGGCTTAAGGGCGGGGATTGAGGAGGTTTTGGGGGGAAAATCGGCCGTCGGCGTGTGTGTTGCGGAGTCAACACACACGTCGCAAGGCAATGGAGTTAATGGGGTTGAATGCTCAGGTAGGTATGCAAGGGTATAAAGTGGACCAGGTGTTGACGACGACTGAGGGTATGAGTGGGTATATTGATGCTTGGGTTAAGTTGAAAATGCAAAGTGGTGGGAAAAAAGCGAAATAGCATTACAGTCAATTGGAAGGTTTGTGCAGTGTGAGTTGACAGAGCATGATCGATTCGTTTTGGGAGGGCCGATAATGGAGTGCGAGACATGGGAAGCTTTATCCGGGGCGCAATTAGGTAAGGCACCCGGAATTGATGGGTTGCCCAGGGGACTTTTATCTTCAAAATTGGAGCGTTTTAAAATAATTTTTGGTAAGATTATTCAATATCCTTAAGCGGGATCGGGTTTTAGGGGCACAGCAGTGGATGGCTGTGGTCGTTCTAGTGCCTAAAGGTGAGCCATTAACAGTCAAAGACTATCGTGCTATTTCGTTATTGTGTGGTGGAAATTTTAAGATTTTTGCAAGAATTTTAGCTAACAGAATAAAAAAAGGTCCTGGGTAAAGTGATTGATAAGGGACAATATGGGGGGGCCGGGAAAGGGCTATGTATGACGGGCATGGTTTGAAATTTGAAGTTTTATTGAAGAAAGAGTAAAATTGGGAGTGGGGGGGGGTGTTTTGGGTATAGATTGGGAGGCGGCATATGATAGTGTAGAAAGGGAAGCGTTATGGAAGATTATGAGATGGCAGGGGTTTGGAGAGGAAATTATATCATGGGCCCAAAATTTAAAGTATTTAAGATGCTCCTTGCGGCTGCAGGTAAATGGAAGGTTAGGAGAACAAATTCAGATGAGAAGGGGTCTACATCAAGGTTGTCCCCTTTCACAAATATTTTTTGCGTGTTTACAGGATCCCTTTTATAGAGGAATTAGGGTCTTATTGGCAGCAAATGGGGTTGGCGACGAAAGGGGTGGGGGGGCTGGCATTGTTGGATATGTTGATGACACAACGATTTTAGTAAGTGGTAACAGGGATTTGCCTCGGGTGGAAAAGTTAGTAAATGTTTTTGAAAAGGCTTCTGGCATGTCAATTAATAAGGAGAAAACGAAGTATATGGATCTTGGGGATAGGTTAAGTGAGGAATGTGAAGTAGTTGAAAGGTGGAAAAAGGTGGACCAATTACTGATATGTGGGATCGTTTATGTAAGTGATATCAAGTTAAGAACATAAGAACATAAGAACATAAGAAAGGAGGAACACTGCAGCAGGCCTGTTGGCCCATACTAGGCAGGTCCTTTACAATTCATCCCACTAACAAACATTTGACCAACCCAATTTTCAATGCTACCCAAGAAATAAGCTCTGATGTGCAAGTCCCACTCAAATCCAACCCCTCCCACTCATGTACTTATCCAACCTAAATTTGAAACTACCCAAAGTCCTAGCCTCAATAACCCAACTAGGTAGACTGTTCCACTCATCAACTACCCTATTTCCAAACCTATACTTTCCTATGTCCTTTCTAAATCTAAACTTATCTAATTTAAATCCATTACTGCGGGTTCTCTCTTGGAGAGATATCCTCAAGACCTTGTTAATATCCCCTTTATTAATACCTATCTTCCACTTATACACTTCGATCAGGTCTCCCCTCATTCTTCGTCTAACAAGTGAATGTAACTTAAGAGTCTTCAATCTTTCTTCATAAGGAAGATTTCTAATGCTATGTATTAAATTTAGTCATCCTACGCTGAATGTTTTCTAACGAATTTATGTCCATTCTGTAATATGGAGACCAGAATTGAGCTGCATAATCTAGGTGAGGCCTTACTAATGATGTATAAGCTGCAGTATGACCTCTGGACTTCTGTTGCTTACACTTCTTGATATAAATCCCAGTAATCTATTTGCCTTATTACGTACGCTTAGGCATTGCTGTCTTGGTTTAAGGTTGCTGCTTACCATAACCCCCAAGTCCTTTTCGCAATCTGTATGGCTAAGTTCTACATTATTTAACTTATAAGTGCTAGGGTTATGGACACTTCCGAGCTTCAGAACCTTGCATTTATCTACATTGAACTGCATCTGCCACTTTTCTGACCAAGAGTAGAGTTTGTCTAAATCCTCCTGAAGTTCCCTAACATCTACGTTTGAATCAATTATCCTACCTATCTTCGTGTCATCGGCGGAATTTGCTCATATCACTAGTAATTCCTTCATCAAGATCATTGATATATATTATAAACAACAACGGGCCCAAGACTGATCCCTGTGGAACGCCACTTGTTACTGATCCCCACTTGGATTTAACCCCATTTATGGACACTCTCTGCTTCCTGTCTGTGAGCCATGATTCGATCCACGAGAGCACTCTTCCCCCAATGCCATGAGCTGCTACTTTCTTCAACAGTCTTTGGTGCGGAACTCTATCAAATGCCTTACTAAAAATCTAAGTAAATAATATCAAATTCTTTATCGTGGTCAACAGCCTCAAAAGCTTTACTGAAAAAAGTTAATAAATTAGTTATACAAGACCGGCCTCTTGTGAATCCATGCTGAGTATCATTAATCAAGCTATGCTTATCGAGATGGCTTCTTATAATTTGAGCTATAATTGACTCTAGTAATTTGCCTACAATTGAGGTCAGGCTTATGGCGGTAATTTGACGGTAACGACTTGTCCCCTGTTTTAAAAATAGGGAAATTACATTAGCCATCTTCCACATATCAGACACTAAACCTGTTTGAAGAGATAAATTAAAAATATTAGTTAATGGTTCACAGACTTCCATTTTGCTTCCTTTAGAACCCTTGAAAAAATATAGGAGGTGAATTTTTTTAATGGTTATTTAAAATTTTTCCAAAAATCTCTAACCCATGTAATCTGCAAAAGCGAAAATCGGGGACTGTTACTGAGTTACCCCTACTATCATATTTCCCTTTCAATTCTAAATGTAATTGATTTTTGGTCGCTAGCACCCAGTTTTCTTCTGAAACTTCTAAATTATTAACAAGGGATTCATTTTTTTGGAAAACTAAGTCAAGCGGTTTTTCCCCCCTTGTGGGTTCTGTCACAAACGCTTCAGAAAACAATCCTGAACTACTTCTAAGGGGTGTATATTCAAAATTCCCAGTAAAAAAATTCCAATCATAGACTAAATTTAAAGCTCCGAATTAACTTTAACGGCCTTTTGGGCCCCCAAAATTTCCCCCCCATAGATTTTCCCCGGCCCCCTATCTAAATTTGGGGGGGGTATATCACACCTAAATTTAATTTTTCATCCCCCTCTAAAAATTCTATCCAAACAGACTCTGTATGGTTACTTCAATTTTAATACCCGTTTTAATGCAACATTCAAGCGATCTGACATAAAATGCACCCCCCCCCCCTTCCCGATACTTTATCTACTTGGAACTTTTTGAAACCCTAAATGTGACATTCTGCGGCTTTTTCCCGATTTTTTAAAATTAAACCACGTCTCAGAAGGGGCAAATACATCTATGTTACCGCATACAACTAGTCTAACTCGTCCACTTTTCCCCTAACTGGCGACATTTTTTAAATTATATTAAAGGACCCCCTTCTCTTTATCACCCTGCCCTTTTTCTGTTTTTCCCACAAAAACCTTTTACTTCCTTGTCAATTAGGCCACTGCCTTCCGATATCCCCCTAAATTTTCCCTATTACTAGTTTCCTGTCTCATATTACTCCCCTGAGATTCACAGTTTTCCCGCAAAAACCCCATCCACTAACTATTCCTATTTAAAAAGACCAACACTCCCCCCACTGCTTTTGGCCAATGCTCCCCCCCCACCCCTAAAAAGTAAAACCCCACCCCTGGCATCATTCATTTCTGCAAGAAGAGGTCCCATTGTCAATGAATGTTACCGCATTTTCCTTAAGTATTTGCCCAAACCAGCAATTGACCCCAATTGCTCTGGACAACCTTCTTTTCCCAAACTTCTCTCCTTGGCAAAATCCCACATATGAACGTTTCCCACCCTTTTTTCCAAATTATCTCTATTGCGACCTATACCTTTAATCAGGTCCTCACTCCTAGTCTGCCAACATCGTTGCCTCCAGCACTGAGCAGATAAAAATTTTGCCCCCCATTACCTCTCATGAAATCCCGCGGCTAAAATATCCTTCTTTCCCAGCCCCGGGAAAAAACACATCTCTGCCCCTACTCCACCCTTTTCAAACAAAAAAGCCTATCCATGACCTAATTGACATCCCAACAACAACAATTTTTTTTTACCTTCCCTTTGGCGTCGTCCGTAGTGATGCCCCGAGAGTCGACTAAAAATTCGCCAGGTACATTACACCACTTGTAGAATTCTTCATGATGTTCTCGATGGCTTCTTTGGGGTTTCTAGGGATGTCTCCTCACGTCCCAAATGCTTCCTTGGTGCTCTTGTGGCTTCCCAGTAAAAACACTCACATTGTCAGGTGAACCGAGAAGAGTTGGGAATTTTCCCCGGGCAGTCTTCTGGTTTTTCGTTTTTTTCTGCTCTCCCAACCGTTTTTTTAAATTTCAGCTTGGTTCCATGTTGCCGACCATAAAACCAAGCCCCCCTTCCGGGGACCACAACAGGAGGATTTAGAATCCCGGGGGTTCTCCCCCCTTTAATCGCCGTATCCCATTTAGCAACTCTGAGTTTTCTCTCGCTGCGGAAAAGCGCTAAAGAGGGGGCACCGGTTCAATTCACAGAGAGCACACAAACGGTTTCACGAGCTAAGTAACGTCACCACGTGTACAAATAAATTCGGCGTATTGTAGTGGTGTACAAAGGACATTTTTATGAGCTGCACACTTAACTTGCATCAAAGAAAATTTAAAACGAATGTCCTTTTATAAGTAAACTTTGGCATGTAGCCAATATATCCGATACTTCGTATGAGATAAAAAAGGTTACAAAAGCGTGTTTTTAGATTCATTTGGGGTACTGGAAGCGAAGGGTAGGTAGAGCGGTTTGTCAACTCCCCGTTGGCCGAGGGGGGCTGGGTTTTAAGTTTTTAAAAGAGGATTAGATGTGTTTTTAAAAAGAGTTTAAGCGGGAGGGGGGGGGGGGGGAAGGGGACTTCATAAGATGCTCGGGAATCCCAAACGGTGGTGGGTGGGGGGGGGTTTCAAAATGGGTGAGGCAATGTTTAGGGTCACAAAAACATGACGTCTTCAATATTAAATTTGGGAAACCCTTGTGGGTGGAAGGTAAGGCATGGTACAGTGGTAGAAGGGGTTTATCCGATGTTGATTGGCGTAATAATGGGGGTTTGAACAAATTACTTTTAAAACCTAAAGTCAGAAGTAATTATAGTTTTTTACATGGATTTTTCCCACTGGAAGGGTTTTATTCCAAAGAGAAACGGGAGGAGGGAAATGCAAGGCTTGGGGGGTATTGGGAGATTGTTTTCCATGAGTTTTTTGCGAATGTTTTGAACTATAAGGGTTTGGTTGGGTAAGGGTAATAAGGTTAGGGGGAGGGGGGGTTTGCGGGGTTTTGAGGGTTTTAAGCTTAGACATAGGTGGGGTGAATCGATGGTAGAGAAGGGGTGGGGTTTTATTTAGGATTATTTTTATATTCTTGGGTATGAGAGGAGCAACGTGTGGGGAAAGAATTAACGCATTAACAAAAACTTTTTATAGGACAAATTAAAAAAAAGGAGGTGTATGGGGGGAGATGGAGAGGGATTTAATGAGGGTTAAAGGAATTTCACTTTAAGGGGATTAAAAGGGAGTTAAAAGGGCAGGAAAGGGGGAAAATGAAAGGGGCTGGTTTCCTAAAAGGGGGGCGGTAGCATGAATTTGATGAATGTTAAGAGGTATGTCGGGGTGCAATTTAACATTATTTGTTCCGAGTGTTTTTAAGTCAATACAGTTTATTTGGAATTTCGACTTATAACTATGTAGTGTTGTGTGTAATATATGCACGTTTTGTATGTGGTGTGATAGTGTATAAGTATTTTTGTTATGTATGTAAAAATTTTATGTGTAGATATTATAAATTTTTATTAATAATTATATTATATATATATATTAATTTGTATAGTAGATGTATGTATGTTTACTTTTTTTGTTAAAAACCCTTTTTTGGTTTTTCCAGAACTTTTTAAAGAATTTAATACATATTTTTTACCATTATTATTTTTGAACAATGTGTAAAAATTTTTAAAATGGGTTTTTATGTTTCAGTTTAATTTAAATGTTTTTTTAAGCCAATTGATTTGGGCCCAATAGAAGCTAGTGGTTTTGATATTTTGAGTATTTTTTTTTTTCTTTTTTTAAATTTTTCTAGGGTGGCAAACTATGTAATTTTGTTTAAGATTTTTTCGAACCCTTTAAGTTTTTAAAAATGGTTGAAGTTTTTCTGGTTAGTTTCGTAATTTTATAACTGACGTTTTTAAATGATTGTTTCTTTTTACAATATACTTTTTAAATTATTTTTTATGTTGAAATGAATGTAAATTGAATTTTGATTTTAAAGGTGAAGAATGGGGTTTTTTTCCTTTTTTTTTGTTCTTTTTTTTTTTTATGGTAATACAAGGTTGTATCATGTACACCAAAAAATTGGGAATACAAGGTGTATCATGTACACCAACAAATATGGAAACAAGGTTTTTTATCATTACACCAACAAATATGGTAATACAAGGTTTTATCAGTCACCAACAAATATTAAAACAAGGTTGTATCTGTACACCAAAAAATAGGTTAGGGTTGTGATAAAATTTTCGGTTTATTTGACATTTTTAAAAGATGAAAAACTAGGTTTGGTTAGGGTAAATTTATGAAAATTGGGAATTTCCCCTTTATTCAAATGCTCTTTTTTATCAAATTTGGGAAGAATTTTTTTACGTAGGGATTATTTAAAAATGTTGACTGAATTAATTGTAGGTCGATTTTGTAATGTCATGAGCACACCGGGCGAGCAGCTGCGCGAAACCCTGCAGTTTCATGTGAATTTACATGTCACCCTGGGCGAGCAGCTGCGGACCCCTGCAGTTTTTCATGGTAATTACATGTGCAACCTGGGCGACAGCTGCGGGGGACCGTGCAGTTCTCATGTGAAATTTTCAGTGCACACCTGGGGGAGCCTGCGGGGCCCTCATTCTCAGGGGTAATGAAAAATGTGCACACCTGGGCGAGCGCGCACGGACTGTGCCGTTCTAGGACCTGTATTCGGTGTAGTTTGCTTGGATGTGTTCTTGGGAAACATTGGGGAAAATTTTCCTATATTTCTTCCGGTCCAGAGCAGAAGGAATTTTGTCTGTAACGACTAATAAATTTTTCTTGTATTTTTTTTTCAGTGTAAATAAAAGCAAAGGGTGATTAATTGAGGAAGAGTTTTTAAAAGGTTTTAGTTTTTTCAAAGTTAACTTATCCACTGAACTATAAGGACAATTTTTAAGTTTGTAAAACTGATTTTATATGTTAATAGTGGTATATTTGTATATTGTAATTTATTCGTTTTGTGTTTCAATATTAAAGTAAAGTTTTTTCAGTTATGTTCATTAATTTTCATCTTTAGGTTTTTCCCTTTTTTCTATTGTCTATTGTTGGGTTTTTAAAAAAAATATAAAAAAAAAAATCACTTGACTCACACCCCAGCACAACTGAAAAATAAAAGCCTTTTTCCCCCATTCTAGTGGATATATTGGTTTTAAAGCTTCATTTTGACCAATAAAACTTATCCTTTCATCTTAATTCCACAATATCTTTTAGATAATCACCATTTCTTTTAGGTATTTATACTTTTCAAGAGATGATTTCTTTAAACAGTGGGGGAACCGTCCCCCCTTCCCGGTTGGGGAATGAAAACTCGGGTCATCGCCAACCAAAGAAATTTTTTTTGGGGGGCGGGCTGTAAACAGGTTCTGAGATGTTATTCCCCTGCCTGCACGGTGGAGTGGTTGTGCTCGGCACCCCCCGCTGTTTCAGGGGGAGCTACCTCGTTTTCAAACCATTTAGAAAATGAGACGTGCGCTGCTCATTTACCAACAGGCGCGCAGAGCACAGGGCATCAAAACCGTTTTGTTGAGTTTCCCGTGGGGCTGTCCCCCGGACCACATGGACTTGTTACTACCCGTTATCCGTGATACCTACGGTAACGCAAAGAAGAGATTGTGGGGTAGCACTTAATGGCACACGGATCTTCGAAAAAAAGACTCAGCAAATTTTTTATGAACGGTGGGGGAAAGTATCAAGAGACCATTTTAGCCTAATTCACTGTATCAGTAAGTCACATGATGTATACGACACACCAGGGTTTTTAAAATAAGGAAAATGCCTTTTTTGGGGGAATGAATTTGTTTAAAAAATGAATACTAATTTTGGGACGGTTCATATGGCCTCTGCAGGTCGGTGGCCCCTGGACCTTTGGGAAGTTTGGAGGGAACATATTCAGTCAAAGACCTTAGCCATCCCCAAACCATTATATTTTGTTGCAAGCATTCGAACTCAAAATATGAACATAGCGGGGAAAAGTGTACGTTCGGCTGTGTGGATCGTGACCACATAGCGACAGTGTGGAAGCATCGGGGAATCTCCAAATACGCAACGCAACAACCGAAGAGGGCGAGGAATTGAGGGGGCGAGAACGTCTTATCTACCCCTCTCGACAACGGACACTTGGAGTGAAGAGGTGAAAAAGCGAGGAGAATGCTTTTGGGGGATCAAAAACACGAGAAGAATCACCTCATGGACAAAAAAAAGTATTTGAAAAGACCTGCCCACTAAAAGGGTGAAATTTTTTTTGGTCATCAATCCTATACGATAATCCCTCTAGCGCCTAAACCAATCTTGGGCGGAAAACATTATAACTGAGTCAAAAAAGGAGAATTAGTGTGCACTACCTAGCAGAGTTTACTGCCAGGGGGAATCATAGGCCTGTGCCCGGTGAAAAAAAAAAATAATAATTGAACTTTTCGTGTCAGAGGAAAGAAAATCTCCCTTATAACATTGAGTATCTAGTGTATAGTGATACTAAACAGTGGCTCCCTAGTAATTGAAAAGCTAAAGTGTCATTTTAAAAAAGGTGAATTTGTAAATGAAAGGGTAAGCCTTAGAGGGAGGTGCCAGAAGTCCCAGAAATTACCACAGGTCAGCTGTTTTTAATAATCTTCCTGCCCTAGGGGTTCCCATATAACTAGTATACCAGTGAATGCAAATACGTGTTTTAGTAGCAACTAACCATATTAATGGTACTTATGGGGTGGAAAATGACTTTCATTTGTTTTTTTTTTCTTGAAAACCCGACGTTACTGTGAAACATATAACCTGTAGTTACCACGGTCCCCAAAAACACAACGAGAAGCAATTTTTACTACAGAAAAAGCTCCTTCCCCAAAAATTTTCACCCGCAACTTTTGTGATAATATAGCTTTTTTTTGGTGGGGACGGAAAAAAAAAATGAAAACTAGTACAGTGATTGATAAACAAGGGTGAGTCGACCGTTCTCACTTGTGGAGCCCAGCAGCACTGATTTCTTAAAAAAACCAAAGTTATACTTTTGATCATCAAAAACACATATTCTTGGGTAGTAATTTCCGTAACCCTTCATGTTAGCTTTAAATCACCGCCATATGTTTTAATAAGTGACCCACGATCAGATCAATCAATGGTCCGAACCCTTGACTGGGCCCCCAACCCTTTTACTGGTCCGAACCCTTTACGGTCCGAACCCGGGACTGGTTTAATAAACGGTTTTTTTGGACAATAAAAACAGACTGTAAACGGATGGGGGGTTTTAGGCGCCCTTTAAAACAAACATTAAAATCAGGAACGTGACGGGAAGCTGTCCCAAAATACAAAAACAGTTAGAAACAGAAAAAAAATAGCTAGAGCTTCATTTAAAATTATTAAAGAATACAAGAGGTTGAGTAGAAATGCAGTAAATAACCATTCAAAACATTTTGAAGCTGTGGTAAATCTGGGCAGTAAAAACAAACGGCTTTTTCCACAGGGTAAAATTGTCATTTTTTGTGGAAATTTGGTGTCCACGCCCCCCTTGTGGCAGAAAAATTAAAAACTGCACAAAAAGTATTAAAAACAGAGAATGTTTTTGGGGAAAGGGCCCAAATGAGGAAAAATTTTTTGGGCAAAAAAACACAAGGGTGTTTTTAAAAGAGGACAACATCAAAGTGCTTTTCATAAAACCTGGAAGCTTTTACACCACAAACAATGGGAAAATAAAAAGTCTGGGCTGAATGGTACTGCCCCTTTAACTGGCCCTGTAACAAAACTGTAAGGGGTGGAGGTGATTCCTTGGGGATCAGAAAATGTGGGGTGATAGTCTGTCCTGGGGGACATAATGGTGAAAGCCGGAGGGGGTGTCCTGGGGGAACGAATGTGAAAAGGGTGGGAAATGTCCGGGAGCTTAATGGTTAAGCGGAGATACTGTCCTGGGGAGACATAAATGGTGAAGCTGGGGATTTTGGGCCAGGGAGTGGAATTATACGCAGGAAGTAAAAAAAATAAAATGACCTCATAGGGGACAGGAAGCCATAGTAGGGAAACAAGTGTAGTCAAAGAAGATTAAAACCAATATTGCAAAACTAGAAATTTTGAGGAAATACCAAAGGAAATAGCAATAAGGGGGGTAAATTTCCAAAAAAACCCGGTGGGGGCTCCTTTTTTGGGCTTTATGGGAGGATAAATTAAAAAAAATGAAAAAATACAACAAAACCAGGGGGGGGGGAAACCAAAACCCTGGGGAAACTAGCACTTTTGGGATCGCGGATGGTTGGAAAAACAATGGGAAAGCCTTAAACCCCCGTTTTATCCCATTTTGACAACAAAAACAAACTCCCCTAAAACCCCCCCTGAAATGTTTTACCCCTTCATACAAAAAATTTTTGTTAAATTAAATTGCCAGGCCCAAAAAAAATTGGGCAAAAAAAATTTAAAACTTCCGCCCCTTTCCATGCCCCCACCCCCCCAAAGGGAATTTTTTCCGAAGGAAAAAAAACTGGCAGAAAAGGCGTCGCCCCTCCCTTTCCCGGGTCCCTCAGTACCCCAAACAAAAGATAAGAACAAGCCGGAAAAAAATCCCCCCCAAACCCAAAAAACCAAGTCCAAAACATTTTCTTTTTCCCCAAATAAAGGGTCTAAAGAGAACCAAAAAAATACCTTTAATTTTGGTTTAAAACAAAGCGTTCCCCCATGAACCCACATAAAATAATTGCAACAAAAACCCCTTAAAACCCGAGGACAAAACAGGCAAAAAAGGGGGGGGGGGCCCACAGCGACCCGCACAAATCTTAAGCCCAAAATATTATAATTTTTTTTTTTTCCAAAAAATTTTCCCCCCCAAAACCCCCCCTATATTTTTAGTTAAATTTAATAAATCCCCAATTAAAACATTTAAAAAACCATTTTAAAATTTATTCCTCACCCAAATCTTTCCCATTTTTTGGACCCAAAAAAAAATACCAAATAATATTTTTCATTTAAAAAAACCCCAAAATTTTTAAAAAAAAATCACCACTTTTAAAATTTCCCAAAAATTTTTAATTTTTTAAACAAAAAAAAAAAATAAAAATCAATTTTAAATTTTTCCCAATTAATTATTAAAATTCCCCAATCAAAAAAAATTCTAATCACCAAAATTTGGGGTTCAGACATGTAGCTGGACCCCAGACCGATAAAATGAGACTACCCACGAGGGAGCATTCACCAAATTCAACTTCAAAAAACAAAAAAAAAAAGTGGGCCCAAGAAAACCAAAGTCCAAACCCGATATAAGCTGGGAAGATAACAAGCAACACAGACCCCAACTTATGCCCAGAACAGATTAAACCGGGGGGCACTCATGATCACAAGGCTTATTCCTCTAAGAAAAAAGGAGGAGAATGAAAATAAAAAGAGAAGGCGTCCCCCCTTTTCAGGCCGGAAAAGAATAACAGAGCGGGCTAAAAAAGGGGCAATATATCTGAAATCGTAGGGAGACACTGGGCAGAGAAATAGCAAGCATCGAACTAAGCTAAAAGAAACCTTTGGAGTCAGGAATCGCGGGGAACAAAAACCCATAAAAGAAATCGAAAAAAAACCCAAAGCTTTTTTTTTTCTCCCTTGCCAAATCAAAATCGAGAACAAGTCCATATTGGGCCCCCATTAAAAAAGTGGGTCCTACCAATGAAAAGCAAGGAAAAGATGGCTACTCAAATCCCAAATGCCAGTTTTTTTGCAAGCCCCTAAAACCAAAACGAGAGTCGAAGTCAAAAAATGAATTTTTTTTTGAGGAGCCACAAAATTTGATTTTAAAACAAGGCCTATCCTGGTTACTGACGCCAAATGACTTCGAACAGGAAAAGACAGCCCTGATTGCCAACCCCCCGGGAATTTTTATCAAAGAAAAGCAAAAAGCCCCCTTTACAGCCCTTTTTTTTTAGGAAGGGCCAAGGCACTCTCCCCCGACAAAACCAGACTCCCCAAACCCCGGGGCATAAAAAACGCAAAAAACCCAATAAAAAAACCCTTTTTTGTTTTTAAAAAAGATACACCCCC
>NC_069474.1:29665772-29737199 GCF_026875155.1 Cherax quadricarinatus | reverse complement strand
TGTACTTATCCAACCTAGATTTGAAACTACTCAAAGTCCCAGCCTCAATAACCCAACTAGGTAGACTGTTCCACTCATCAACTACCCTATTTCCAAACCAATACTTTCCTATGTCCTTTCTAAATCTAAACTTATCTAATTTAAATCCATTACTGCGGGTTCTCTCTTGGAGAGACATCCTCAAGACCTTATTAATATCCCCTTTATTAATACCTATCTTCCACTTATACACTTCGATCAGGTCTCCCCTCATTCTTCGTCTAACAAGTGAATGTAACTTAAGAGTCTTCAATCTTTCTTCATAAGGAAGATTTCTAATGCTATGTATTAATTTAGTCTTCCTACGCTGAATGTTTTCTAACGAATTTATGTCCATTTTGTAATACGGAGATCAGAACTGAGCTGCATAATCTAGGTGAGGCCTTACTAATGATGTATAAAGCTGCAGTATGACCTCTGGACTTCTGTTGCTTACACTTCTTGATATAAATCCCAGTAATCTATTTGCCTTATTACGTACGCTTAGGCATTGCTGTCTTGGTTTAAGGTTGCTGCTCACCATAACCCCCAAGTCCTTTTTGCAATCTGTATGGCTAAGTTCTACATCATTTAACTTATAAGTACTAGGGTTATGGGCACTCCCAAGCTTCAGAACCTTGCATTTATCTACATTGAACTGCATCTGCCACTTTTCTGATCAAGAATAGAGTTTGTTTAAATCCTCCTGAAGTTCCATAACATCTACGTTTGAATCAATTATCCTACCTATCTTTGTGTCATCGGCGAATTTGCTCATATCACTAGTAATTCCCTCATCAAGATCATTGATATATATTATAAACAACAACGGGCCCAAGACTGATCCCTGTGGAACGCCACTTGTTACAGATCCCCACTCGGATTTAACCCCATTTATGGACACTCTCTGCTTCCTGTCAGAGAGCCATGAGTCGATCCACGAGAGCACTTTTCTCCCAATGCCATGAGCTGCCACTTTCTTTAACAGTCTATGGTGCGGAACTCTATCAAATGCCTTACTAAAATCTAAGTAAATAATATCAAATTCTTTATTGTGGTCAACAGCCTCAAAAGCTTTACTGAAGAAAGTTAATAAATTAGTTAGACAAGACCGGCCTCTTGTGAATCCATACTGAGTATCATTAATCAAGCTATGCATATCGAGATGGCTTCTTATAATCTCAGCTATAATTGACTCTAGTAATTTGCCTACAATTGAGGTCAGGCTTATTGGGCGGTAATTTGACAGTAACGACTTGTCCCCTGTTTTAAAAATAGGAATTACATTAGCCATCTTCCACATATCAGACACTACACCTGTTTGAAGAGATAAATTAAAAAAATTAGTTAATGGTTCACAGAGTTCCATTTTGCATTCCTTAAGAACCCTTGAAAAAACCTCATCAGGACCCGGCGACTTATTTTGCTTCAGTCTGTCTATCTGCTTCACAACCATCTCACTAGTGACTGTGATGTTACATAATTTATCTTCTTCTAGCCCACTGTAAAAATTAATTACTGGAATATTGTTAGTGTCTTCCTGTGTAAAAACTGAGAGAAAATAATTATTTAAAATAATGCACATTTCATTCTCTTTGTCTGTAAGATGCCCATAGTTATTTTTAAGGGGACCTATCTTATCTCTAACTTTTGTTCTATAGACCTGGAAAAAACTTTAATTTCATAGTTCCTTTTAGCTTTTCTTATCCCCTTTTTAATGTCCCTCTTAATGTCAATATACTGATTCATAAGATGACCCTCACCTCTTTTGATACGCCTATAAATTCCTTTCTTATGCCCATTTCAAATGACCCATTTTGGGTCATTTCTATTTGATCTAATTTCCTTATATGGGATAAACGCTCTTTGAGCAGCATGTATAGTGTTCAGAAAACTGTCATATTGAAAGCTCTCTTCGTTACCCCAGTCAACGGATGATAAGTGTTCTCTATGCCCACCGTAATCTGCTAAGCGAAAATCTGGGACTGTTACTGAGTTATCGCTACTATTGTACTTCCATTCAATGCTAAATGAAATTGATTTGTGGTCGCTAGCACCCAGTTCCTCTGAAATTTCTAAATTATTAACAAGGGATTCATTGTTTGCCATAACTAAGTCAAGCAGGTTATTTCCCCTTATAGGTTCTGTCACAAACTGCTTTAAAAAACAATCCTGAAATACTTCTAAGAAGTCGTATGATTCTAAATTCCCAGTCAAGAAATTCCAATCAACATGACTAAAGTTAAAGTCTAGAATTACTACATTATCGTGCCTTGTGGCCTTAACAATTTCCTCCCATAGTAGTTTCCCTTGGTCCCTATCTAAGTTTGGGGGACGGTATATAACTCCTAAAATCAGTTTTTCATGCCCCTCTGAAAATTCTGTCCAAACAGACTCTGTATGTGTTACTTCAGACTTAATACCCGTTTTTATGCAACAGTTCAAGCGATCTCGGACATACAATGCCACCCCACCCCCCTTCCAAATACTTCTATCTTCTTGGAACAATTTAAAACCCTGAATATGACATTCCGCAGGCATGTCCCGACTTTTTGAATTAAACCACGTCTCAGTTAAGGCAAATACATCAATGTTACTTGCACTAGCAACTAATCTCAACTCGTCCATCTTATTCCAAGCACTACGGCAATTAGCATAATAAACATTGAAAGACTCTCCTTTCTCTTTACCCTTCCTGCTCATTTCTATTTTTCTACTAAACCTATTACTGTCCTTATCACCCAAGGTCCCTGGCTTTTCAATATCTACCTCGTTCTTATTATTACTAGTTCCCCTAGAACTCGTAATATTACTACACTGGGACTTCACTGTTTTCCTGCCAAAACCCATACCACTAACTATTCCTAGTTTAAAGTCCTAACTGCTCCCTCCACTGCAGTTGCCAGTGCTCCCACCCCACACCTAGATAAGTGAACCCCATCTCTGGCATACATGTCATTTCTGCCATAGAAGAGGTCCCAGTTGTCAACGAATATTACCGCATTTTCCTTACAGTATTTGTCCAGCCAGCAATTGACACCAATTGCCCTGGACAACCATTCATTTCCAACTCCCCTCCTTGGCAAAATACCAGATATGAGAGGGTTCCCACCCTTACTCCTAATTATTTCTATTGCTGACCTATACCTACTAATCAGGTCTTCACTCCTACGTCTGCCAACATCGTTGCCTCCAGCACTGAGACAGATAATAGGATTGCTCCCATTACCTCTCATGATGTCATCCAGATGGCTAACAATATCCTCCATCCCTGCCCCAGGAAAGCAAACTCTCTGTCTCCTACTCCTGTCCTTCAAGCAGAACGCCCTATCCATATACCTAACTTGGCTATCCCCAACAACAACAATATTCGTACCTTCCTTGGTGTCGTTCGTCGTGACGTTCCCAGTAGTCGACTCACATTCGTCGGGTGCCACTGAGAATGTATTAGATGTTTCCACAACAGTTTCCCCGGCAATCTCTTTCTTCTTCATCGTTTCTACCTTTCCATTCGTCTTCTTGATCGTCAACTTCTTTCCCTGCTGTCCAGCCACTGACCAGCTTCCCTTCTTGACCTGAGGACTCAAAACTGGAGGACTACTACGAATCTTTTTGTTTTCCTCGGTCAGTCGCCGAATTTCCATATTCCCCCCCCTCTTCAAGGGGGGCCCCTTTGGCGTGGTGAAGAGGCTTTGGTTGAGGAATTAGACCTATGGTCTTCCCCTCAGCCCGAATAATTACCCCCCAATCTCCCCTCCCCTACCCCATCCTCCCACCCTCCCCCTTTTTCCTTTCCCCCCCCATCCCCCCCCCTCCCTTTTCCCCCCCTTTTTCCTTGGGGGATTTCTCCCACAGGCGCGCTATTCGGGGTGGAAAGGATCTGGGGTCCACCCCTTCCGTTGGGGTTTTTTCGGGGCGAGTTTTCCGGGGCCCCCCCATTTCTGGTCCCCCGGGGAGTCCCAAAATCCCTCTCCGGTATCCGGAGTGCTTTAGGTGTTTCTTGGGGAGATGCTTTCGGGAAGCCCCTTTCGGATTCCTTTGGCCAAGGAGGTTGCTTTTCGGATACCCCCGGCCCCCCTTTTTTTCCAAAACTCCTTTTTTTTTTTTTATTTAAAGATGGGGTGGGGGGGGTTTAGGTCGGGGGGGGGGGAGGGGGGCGGGGGTTTTGGTTTTTTTAGGAGGCCCCCCAATTTTTTTTTTTTTTTTTTTTTTTTTAAAAAAAGGGGGGGGGGCCCCAGGCAGCCCTAGTCCTAAACCCGGTACCCCCCCCCCTTCTGATACCGCACCCCGTTCTGACCCCCCTCATCTTTGGACACTTCAACTTTCCCCTCATGACCTGTACCTATTGCGGTGCTGTTTCCTCCCCGCTTCAGGTATGAGGCTATGACCCCCTTTTCGATTATGGACCTTCGCCTCCTTGACTATGTTTCCCCGGCCCCTCTCCCTCTACGGGCGGAAATTTTTTCAAATCGCCGACCCGTTCCACGTCGGCCCAAACTCGGGTCCCACCCCTAAACCCCAAACGACAATTTTGCGATGATACTTCTCCCACCTTCTCGTTTTTCAAAAACCCCCCCCACGCCCTTCACTACTTTCCACGCCCCGTTTCAGACTAAACAGTGGACTAAATTCTTCCTTTCGACCAACTTCCTCTACTCCCCTATCTTTCTGACCATAGTTTTGGGCAAGGCCCCCACCCCATTTTGGGTAAAGAATTTCTTTTCATGCTTTAAGAGCGGTACGGCATCATTACCATATAGAAACTACCCGGGCTCATGAGCTCTCTGTTTCCCATATCGATATTTTCCCCTGCACCTTGAAAAACTCACCCCCCAAATTTTGTAAGGTACCGTCATCCGCCCCATACAAGTTCAAAAAAATTTCCAGACATTGGCATGACTTCTAGAACAGCTGGAACCCCAAAGATCCCCCCAATCCTAAAGGGTAGACATTACTTTCTTCCTGCCCGTGGGGGAGCCGTCCCCCTAGCAATGTGGTCATTTAACTTTTGACAGCCGAGAACTCCATCCTAGTTTATATAGGGGACATCGGTTAAAAGTTCGAAAGGTGATCCCTACACCGCAACAGTGTAAAATTTGTGGCGTTTTGGGCCCACCCCAGCAAATAGCAGATCTATCGCCGAATGCCCAGTTGTGGTCCGAAAAACCTTCTAATACGTCTTGCAATCGACCCCCTCTTCCTTAACTTCATGAGGCCCCCTTCGTACCTCGCCGTTGTCAGGTTTTAAAAACGAGGGGGAAAAATCTGTTACCTCAAAAGATAGAAGGTCTCCCTTATGCCATGGCGTGTCTCACCCCGCTCCAAGGGAGACTCCCACGGGTTTTTATTCCGTGTTTTAAAAAGTCCCCCCACTTTGGGATCCCCTTTTAAAACCCCCCGTTTACCTCCCATAATCACTCCTGTATCTAATCCTTTTGGTTCCCGGGCCCGGGTCCCAAATTTTTCTAATTTTCCCTTTTTCGAGTTTCTCTCACAAGCCCCCAGTATCGACGGAACCCGTAGACCCTCCTCCCCAAACGTCCCCTTTTCCCCTTAAAAAAAAAAAGGTCCCGGGAACACCCCCTACCCTTTTCCCCCCTTTTAATCCCTTTTCCCGTCCCTGTTTTTCTTCCCCACTGGCTCAGTTTCAAGTGCAGGTTCCCTCCTTTAAAGTACCTTCCTCCCCCGTTCCCCCAAGTTTTTTCCTCTTCTCATCCCGGGCCCCTTTTTTTTGTTCCCGCTTCTTTCCCCCACCCTTTCGCCCCCCACCTTTTCAGTCCCAAAATTCCTCTTTTCCCCCCCCCCACCACCCTTTGTCCCCTGCTTCTTAAAAAAATTCAAACTTGAAAACAAAACCCCTTGGCCGTCCCCTTTGCCTTTTTTTCCCCCCCTCTGGAACCCTTTCCGGGCCCCTTCCTTTGGTTCTTTTTTCCTGCCCCGGGGGGCTTTTTCCCCTTTTGTCCCTTGGCCCCCCGGGTTTTTTTTCTTCCCCGCCACGTGGTTCCGCCCCGGGGTTTGGGGGGGGTTCGTGTTCCCCGTTTTCCCCGTTGGTGTTTGTTGGCCCCCTTTCACCCGATTTCCCTCCCGGGGCCCCCCCCCCCGGGGGCCTTTTGGGAAAAGGGCCTTTTTTCCGTTTTCCCTTCCCGCTTTTTTTCTCCCGCGCTTTCCCGGCCTTTTGGGGTTGCCGTTTTTTTTCTCCCCGGGTTTCTTTTCCCGGGCCTTCCGTTTTCTTCGCCCCTTTGTTTTGGGTTTTTGCCCCCCTTTTTCTGGGGGGGGGGGGTCCCTTCCGGTTTTGTGGGGGGGTTTTCGCCCCCCCCCCGTTTTTTCGGCCCCCCCCCCTTTTTCGGCTTTCCTCCTTTTTGTTTCCCCGCGCTTTCTCCCCGACTTCCCGGGCGTTTCCCCGGCTTTTTTCTGTCTTTTCCCTCTTTTTTTTCCCCTTTTTTGCCCCTTTCGCACCCCACGGGGGCAATTTATGGGGCCCAAATTGGAACCTTTACTCACACCTAACTATTTTTAAAGAGGTTCCTTCTTCGTCCTCCATCGATGAACTTTTACACCTCATCTCGTCCTCCGTTTTCACCGCAGCTTCTCATTCTATACCCCAAACTTCGGGCAGGCTTTCTCAGAAATGTGTGCCTTGGTGGTCTCCTGCTTGTGCTCATGCAGTACGTTTGAAACCCGCTGCATGGGGCAGGTACCGGTACAATAGAACCAAAGAGCGACTCCTTGATTTTAAACAGAAGCGTGCGATCGCTCGGCGTGTCATCCGTGACGCTAAACGCACTTGCTGGCGAGATTATGTCTCCACCATCACCTCTGCTTCCTCTATGAGTGCAGTCTGGAAAAAAGTACGAAAACTGAGTGGTAAATATTCTCTTGACCCGGCTCCTGTTCTGCGGGTTGCTGGTGTTGATATAGCAAACCCACTAGATGTTGCCAATGAAATTGGCAATCATCTGGTCCGTATTTCTCAGGGACTCCATCTGTGCCCCTCATTTCTTTCCTCAAAGTCTGCCAGAGAGTTAGCACCCTTGGACTTTTCTTCTCTCAGAGAAGAACAGTATAATGTGGCTTTTACACTTCAAGAACTGGAGGCAACACTCTCAGCTTGTCGATCATCGGCAGCTGGGCCCGACGACATTCATATTCGTATGCTACAACATTTACATCAGTCAGCCCTTGCAGTCCTATTACGCCTTTACAATCTTATTTGGTCACAAGGAGTTCTTCCACAGCTGTGGAAATCCGCCATTGTTCTCCCTTTCCGCAAACCAGGCACTACAGGACATGAAACCTCCCACTATCATCCCATTGCTCTTACCAGTGCAGTTTGCAAAGTAATGGAACGCCTAGTAAATAGACGTTTAGTGTGGTTATTTAGAGACACACAACAGTCTCTCCACTCGTCAATATGGCTTTTGTATGGGACGTCTACCATAGACCCCTTACTATGCTTGGATACGTATGTTCGTAATGCCTTTGCGAATAACCACTCAGTTATTGCCATATTTTTTGACCTTGAGAAGGCATATGACACAACTTGGAGGTATAATATTTTAGCCCAAGCCCACTCCTTAGGCCTTCGAGGCAATCAAACCATCCTTCCTTAAAGAACTTTTTAATGAAGGCATTTCCGTGTTCGGGTTAAAAATGTGCTCTCCCGCGGACTTTATCCAAGCTGAAGGTGTCCCCAGGGGATGTGTTCTGAGCACAACACTTTTTCTCCTTGCTATTAATGATTTGGCCTCTAGTCTTCCATCAAATATTTAGTAAATCACTCTATGTTGATGACTTCGCTATTGCCTGGGGCAGGCACTGATTGTCACCTCCTTACAGTTTCTCTCCAACATGCAGTCGACCGTTTTTTTCCAATTGGGCCCCACACGTGGGTTTAAATTTTCCAGCACTAAAACCCACCAAATCACTTTCACTAGACCCCTCTGTCATCTCTGATCATCCTTTGTACCTCTATGGCTCCCGTATCCCTGAACGTGATACAGTCAAGTTTCTGGGCCTCCTCTTTGTCGTAGGTTATCCTGGAAAACCTCACATTACCTCTCTGAAGGCAACTTGTCACAGCCGGCTGAACCTTCTTAAAACCCTTGCTCATCTTTCGTGGGGAGCTGATCGTCGAACCCTCCTTCGCCTACATTCCACCCTTATTTTATCGAAACTTGATTATTGTGCCCAGATCTATTCAGCGGCATCTCTGCTACTTCTCTAGCCTTAACCCCATTCATCACCAAGGATTACGTTTATCCCTTGGTGCTTTTCGCTCTTCCCTGTCGAAAGCCTCTATGCAGAAGCAAAACTTTTCCATCCTTATCCGATCGCCGTGATGCCCATTGCCTGCGCTACAAATTTTACGCTCTCATGATCTCCACAATCCTTCCATTTATAGAATGGTCACTGATATTTAGTAGACTTCTTTATTTGTTCGCCGCCCCTGTTTACTCCATCCCTTCTCTCTTCACCTTTCATTCGCTCTTGTCTTCTCTTCCCAAATACCACCTTTCTTGTACATGTAGCATCTCACTTTTCCCTACCCCCTGGGAAGTTCCAGCTGTTCGAGTCTGTTTTTCTCCTCCTTCTCGAAAGCCAACTGTCTAGGTCGCTTCCCGCTCTCTTTTTTTTGAACACTTTCATCTCATTCTCTGCCCCTTGCTGTGTACCAGAAGGCTCTAAATTTCTGACGGCATAGGGTTCGCAGCAGTGTTTTCCGGACAGCGTCCCTACAAGGGCATTTACTATCTTCGGCTAGTATTTTTACTGCTGAATTATATGCCATCCTTACAGCACTTATCCGTATTGCATCTAAAGCCTGTGTCATCATTTGTGGGTTTTCTCAGACTCCCTTAGTGGGTTTACCCGGCTATACAAAATTTGATACACCCCACCCCTTAGTCCTCCGTATCCAACTTTTGGGTACGCCGCATCTTTTACCAAGCATAAAGATAAATTTTTTTTTTGTTGGGTCCCTGGTCATGTTGACGTACAGGGCAATGAACAGGCAGACACTGCTGTGCGGTCTGCAGTACATGACCTACCAGTTTCTTATAGAGGTATTCCATTTACGGACTATTTTGCTGTAATATCTTCCACCCTTCACACCCGTTGGCAACAACGTTGGTCTGCTATGCTCAGCAAAAAAACTTCAGTCTATTAAACCGAGTATAGGTTACTGGCCGTCTTCTTATCACCAGTGTCGAGGTTGGGAGACTATCTCTCCCGTCTTCGCATTGGCCATACTCGTCTTACTCATGGATATCTCATGGGGAGGCGTCTTGCTCCTCTCTGTGAGAATTGCCAAGCTCCATTATCAGTCAGCCACATTTGTTGGACTGCCCACTTTATCAACGAGCACGCAGAATTTACCTCTGTCGTCGTCTTCGCTCCGTTGCTCTCTCTTTACCTTCCCCTTTTCGTGATGGACCCACCTTCAAACCCGGGCTCTCTCATTGACTTTTTGACAACGACTGACTTACTTCACAAATTCTGATACTTTCCCCCTTTTCTCTTCAATCTCTTGCCCCCTTACCCCGTACTTCCCTGCCCCGTGTTTTCTTAACCTGTGATCATCCCCCCTCCCTTTGCACCCAATTCCCTTGTTCCCTTTCCCTCCCCGCAGGCGTATAGCCCTTGTGGCTTAGCGCTTTTTTTTTTATTATAATAATAATAAAAATCCATATTCGCCTCCTTAATTCTTCCCTTTAAAGTTTTGGAAAATTTTGCTCGTGGGGGGCATCTTGCTTCTTTTTAGAGAGCGCGCAAACAGGTTTTCCCCAGATTTAAAGTACACGTCAAACTGCGCAAAACCAACTAAATCGGGAAATTGGCAGCACGTGCTGGCCAATGCGATGCAAAATATCAAATACGATGGGGGAATTACTGTGATAGGGAAAAAATTCCCCGATGACACAAAATAAAGGGAGGATATTTATTCAAAAGTTGATGTTAGGGGGAAATTCATGAGGATTTGGACAAACTCTTTCTTGGTCAAAAATGGCAGATGCAGTTCAATGTGATAAATTAGGGCTTGAAGCTTGGGAGTGTCCCTTCCCGCACTTATAAATTAAATATGTGGAATTGCAAACAGATTGCAAAAAGGCTTGGGGGTTTTTGGGGACAGCAACCCTTAAACCCAAAACAGCAATGCTAAGCGTAAAGTAATAAGGCAAAAAGATTATTTGGGGTTTATTCAGGAAGGTAAGCAACAGGTCCAGAGGTTAACTGCGCTTTTACATCTTAGTAAGATCACCCGATTATGCGTCATTTTGGTTCTTTAAGAATGGAAAATTTAAAATTGTTAGAAAACATTTGCTGAAAGAATAAATTAATACATAGCCTTAGAAAAATTCCCTATGAAAAAAAAGATTGAAGACTCTTAAATTACATCTGTATTAGTGATTACGGATTTGAGGGGAAAAATATAATATTTCAAAGAAAAAGGGGTTTTTTAAAAGAAAGGGGGAGATTCGGTGCACTCAAATCTAGACTGTTAACTCCAGAATGCGGAGAGGGGTGAGGGGAGGAACATGAACACAAAAAAATTCTTGAATACTGATATGTTGATGTACTGTAATTATTCATTCTATACAGGTTATTTACATTTTTACCCCAACTCTGCTAGGGTGAGATTGGTACTATGCAGAATGGGTTTCATCTCTGGGTTTGATTCAAATCTTGTGCATTGGCCTTAATCATGCTGTATTTGAGGCAAAATCTGAATTGTTGTTTCATATGATACTTGGAGGATTTTCAATACCTGTCGTGTACGTAGGAATAATACATTCAGGTTGATTCGTCTGACTGAGTATCAGAGGAAGAGAGTACAGGATTCAGGAGGATTGTCAGAGTCTGTCTCATTAGTCTGGGTTGGAACACATCATTATCATTCACCATACGAACTTCATATGATCTAAATGCGATTCTTTTAACTGACAGTACTAATCTCTCTACACCCTTATACTTATTACCAGTGATATGTTCAACTACTCGATAAGGACCAACAAATTTTGATCAAGCTTTGGCATTGCAGAAGTTTGTTAAAGTTAATCAGCATTAACTCTCGAACTCTTTGATTTTGGATGGCTTTGCTCGATGTGTTTGCGACTCTTGTAAATTCTGCTGTTGATTTATGAAAGTGTTTCACGGTTCTTTCTAAATACACTTTGAGCTAAGCTGGTTCGAAGTTGCTATGTAATAATCAGGGTTGTAATTTGTTTCGGATTAGAATATAAAAATCATAAGGCAGAGGTTTGTCTACACCATACAATGCATAATGTGGAGTGTCACCTATAGAAACATTATAAGCAGAATTTATAGCACACTGCACACAGGTATACTTCATCCAAGTTTCACTGTTGGTATTGATAGTGGCTCTTCAAGACATCAATGTACTTTCTTTTTGGTTCGTTCCGCTAACCCATTGATGGCAGGATTGATGAGGAACAATGGTGGATTTAGAGATCGGTGTTAAAGGTGTCACAAATTTTCAAGAATTTCATTACAGAATTCACCTCCATTATATGTTACTAGTGAACTTAGGGGTGGTTTGCCTGCTGATTATGGCGTTCTTTAAACGCTTTAGCTTACTGTCTCGGCAGTCTTATCTGCATTTGGAACAACTCACCAATATCTGGTGAAAGGGTTATACCATAACAACAGTGTTGATACCTTGGTGTGAACATTGGAAATTAGTTAACAATTAGCCGCAAACTCTTTCCAAGGTTCGTTAGTAGTTGAATTACACTTGGTTGGATTAGGACCATTAGCATTGCCTTTATTGTTTTCATGCAGACACTACGATTTTTAAACATACTCAGAAATATCAGTTGCCATTACGAGGCCATAAAGTATTTCCAATCTGGTTGTTTTACTGAACGATCCATACCAGGGTGTTGCAACACCTGTACATTGTGAACTAGCTGTTAAGGCTACATTCATAGTGACTGGTGGAAAATGACTAACTGGTTATATCTTCTGCTAGGGAGTACCTAACTCGGACTGTCGATACAGTAATTCTTGGTTTCATGACAAGTCACTGTTGGGTGTGGTGGCTTCACAGTCTGATTAAGATCTTCTGGAGCAGGAATCGGAATCACACCAGACAAACATGGGATCGGTTCGTTGAGCATTCTATACAATCTTTAGCACTAAAATGGAGGTGTCTTCAGTTACTATACTAACATGTCGTGATAATGCTTCTGCGGACTACATTTGACTTGCCAGGTAAATGCTCAAGGTGGGATGATAACTCTTGGATAGTCAAGGTCTTCTGGATAACCTTCCAGTAGGGTTGTTTGTTCTGGAATAAGGGTATCAGTGGAGCTTGGTCTGTCAAGAATGAACAGTAGTACTGATAAATAATGTCTCGGAAGTGCTTTAAAGACCATACTATTGCCTAAAGCTCTTGTCTCAGTTACTGTATAATTACGTTCAGCCTTCGGAAGGACTCGGGCTAGCAAAATGCAACTGCGTTGCTACTTGCCATCGGTCTTCTGAGCTAGTACGGCACTATGCAATGAACTAGCATCAGTTGTCAGATAGAAGGGCTTTGAAAAATCTGGAAATTTCAAAAGTGGAGCAGATGTTAGCTTTTCTTTAGAGTTTGGAATCTCTTTCTTGACGGAAGGTACAACAAAAGGAGCATCTTCTTAAGCAACTCAGTTAGAGGTGCAGCTTTGCGAAGAAATAATTGGCAATGAAGATCTATAAAAACCTGCTAAGCCCACAAAGGAATCTTTACGGCATCAGCAGTTTTGGGTTGGGGAAAATTTTAGTACTGAAGTTACTTTACTTTGGTCAGTCGTAAAACCCTCTTGGAAGTGACTACTAGACCAGAAACTTTATTTCTGATCTGTAAAAAAAAAAATGACATTTAGACAGTTTGATCTTTTAAATTGGCTTCTTCAAGCTTACAAGTTATACTTCAGTCTTTTCAAGGTGTATCCAAGTCTTTTAGACATACGATTACGCCATCTACGACTACACCATAAGTGCCATTTCCTTTGAGTCCTCTAATGATATTAGTCATGAGCCTTGAGAACGTGATAGGGGAAGATCGTAATCCCAAAACGCCATAGGAGGAAGTGATAATGGACCTGTAGGAGTGGAGGATGCAGTTAGTCTTGGTGTCCTCGTGAAGAGGGACTTGCAAACCCATTGTTGTAACAATTCTAGGGTTGGAAAAGCTTTGTATCTCCGTATATTTACGTAAAGCATCACCAGTTCAGGAGTGGAAGGATCTGGAATGGTTTTCGGTTTAACTACCTAAAGTCAATCATGGGCGCAAGTACAATCCTTCTTAGGTACTAGTATCAAGGGTGCTTCCAAGTGGAATTGCTAGGTGCAATTAACTCCATCATCAAGCATTGATTTACTGGAGTTTACCTGGAGAGAGTGCCGGGGGTTCACGCCCCCGCGGCCCGGTCTGAGACCAGGCCTCCTGGTGGATCAGAGCTGATCAACCAGGCTGTTGCTGCTGGCTGCACGCAAACACCAACATACGAGCTACAGCCGGGTGATCCGGAATGACTTTAGCGTGCTTGTCAGGGCCAGCTTGAAGACTGAGGGGTCTGTTGGTAATACCCCTTATGTGTGCTGGAGGCAGTTGACATGTCTCGGGCCCCTGGCACTTATTGTAGGGTTCATTTATGTGATTGTGACACCCTTGCTTTTCACTGGGGGGGGATGGTGCATCGTCTGCATGTCTTTTGCTTTTCGTAATGAGTGATTTTCGTGTGAAGTTTCGGTACTAGTCCCTCTTGGATTTACAGGTGTATATAAATCATTGTATCTCTCCCTCCTGCGTTCCAGGGGAATAACAGGTTTAGGAACTCACAGCGCTCCCAATAATGAGGGTTTTATCTCCGTTATGCGCGCGTGTGAAAAGTTATCTGTACATTTTTCTAGGTCGGCAATTTCACCTGCCTTGGAAAGTGCTGGTAAGTGGTGCAGCATATTCCAGCCTCTAGATAGAACAAGTGGCCTAAAGAGCTCGTCATCATGGCTTGGCCTCCCTAGTTTTGACGGTTCTCATTATCCATCCTGTCATTTTTCTAGCAGATGCGTTTGTTACAAGTTATGGTCCATTGAGGTGAGATCTCCGACATGATCACTCCCAGGTCTTTGAGGTGGTGTTTCGCTCTATTTTGTGGCCAGAATTTGTTTTGTACTTGATGACGATTAATTTCCTCATGTTACCATTTCTGAGTAATTGAAATTTATCATCGTTGATCTTCATATTGTTTTCTGCAGCCAATTGAAAGATTTGGTTGATGTCCTGCATGGAGCTTTGCAGTGTGGCAAAGGAAGACACTGTCTTGCAGAGTCGGGTGGTCTATCTGCAAAGGAAGACACCGGTGCCTGTGGCTGACATCTTGTCTATGTCGGGTATAAGATGAGGAACAAGATGGAGCGATACTGTGCCTTGTGGAACAGAGCTTTCACCGTAGCTGCCTCGGGACTTTACTCTGATGACGACTTCTCTCTGTGTTCTGTAGTGAGGGAAAATTATAGTTCCATCGACGACTTTTCCTGTTATTCCGTTAGCACGCATTTAGTGCGATATTCACGCTTGGTCACACTTGTCGAAGGCTTTTGCTAAGTCTGTATAAATGTAATTTTTTTTCTGCATTCTTTTTTGTCTTATAGGTGCCTTCATTTAGGCCTTGTTGTAGTGGTCCAATGTTGAGTACAGACAGGAGCGACCTGTTCTAACCCATGTTGTCCTGGGTTGTGTAACTGATGGGTTTCTTAGATGCGTGGTGATCTTGCTTCTTAGGGACCCTTTCAAGTTTTTAGGATTATGGGATGTTGTGCTATTGGTCTGTAGTTATTTTGCTGTTGATTTACTGCCCCCTTTGTGGAGTGGTGCTATGTCTGTTGTTTTAGTAACTGTGGGACGACCCCCGTGTCATGCTCCTATAATAGGAATGGAAAAGGCTCGTGATAGGGGCTTCTTGCAGTTCTTGATGAACAAGAAGTTCCATGAGTCTGTCCCTGGGGCAGCAGAGTGCATGGCATGTCATTTAACGCCTTGTTCGGAAGTCATTTGGCGTCAGGATAAATCGGAATAGCTTGTGTTATCAAATTTTGTGGCTCTCTCATAAAATATTCTTTTTGATCTTCGACTATCAGTCTGGTTAGCGGCTTGCTAAAAACTGAGTCATATTGGGACTTGAGTAAGCTCACTCTTCCTTGCTGTCATCTGTGTAGGACCCATCTTGTTTATGTAGGGGCCATTATGGACGTTGTTCTCGATTTTGATTTGGCATAGAGAAGAAATACTTTGGGGTTTCTTTCGATTTCATTTATGGCTTTTAGTTCTTCCCGCGATCTCAGTTCCTAAAGGATTCTTTTAGCTTAAGTTCGATGCTTAGCTATTTCTCTGACCATGTGTCTCCTTGCGCATTTCAGATATATTGACTCTTTTAGCCGCTCTGTTATTCTTTTCTGTCGCCTGTAAAGGGTAGCGCCTGTCTCTTTCTATTTTACATCTACTCCTCCTTTTCTTAGAGGAATTAGCCTTGTGCATACATCGAGTGCCACCGAGTAATTCTGTTTAGGCATAAGTATGGGTCTGTTTGTTGCTCAGTATTTCATCCCAGCTTATATCGGTTAGGACTTGGTTACTTGGTCCCACTTTATGTTTTTGTTATTGAAGTCGAATTTGGTGAATAGCTCCATCGTGTCAGTCTCTATTTTGGTCGGTCTGGGGCTCCACGCATACATGTCTGAACCTCAATTATGTTGTGATCTGGTATATTGTTTTTGATATGGTGACATTTTATTATCTGTTCATCATTGTTAGTGTAATATGGGTCTTGCTAGTGTGAGTGTATTCTCCAGTCTAGTAGGCTCTATTATTTGCTGGTTTAAATTGAAATTTTGTGCAGAGATTAAAACTCGTTCGTATGAGTGATGAGTTTTCATCAGAGCTGCTCCTGGGTGATTACTGCAACATATTATTTGCTATATTCCTCCATTTTAGGTGCCGTAAGTTGAAATCCCCCAGGTGCAAGAATGTTGGGTGAAGGAGCTGGAAGATTTTCAGTCAGTGGTACATTTTTAACAGCTGTTCCTGGATTTGCTGGATGTTGCATCCGGATGACTGTCGACTACCACAATGACTAGGTTTTGGTTCTCGTCCTTTACTGCTTAAACTTCCACTACGTCTTTTTTGAGGCATTAAGCAGTTCTGTGCAAACAAGTGACTCTGCAATGTAAAGAGACCAAACCCCCTTTTGCCTGTTCACTCTGTCAAATCTGTATAGGTTGTAACATGGGATCCATATTTATTGTCCAGTTTACTTTATGTGGGTCTCGTGAAGCGCGACATTGCCTTTGCTTGCAAGCAGTCCACGGATGAAGGTATTTTGTTGTTTGTTGCTGGCTTTAGACCCTGTATATTTGCAAAGAAGAATGTTATCGGAATGGGTGGTATTGTGGTACTTGGGGGGGATTTTTTTTCGCTATTAGTATCTGTATCTGTTGGTTTGGAGTGGTGGGCCATTCGACTGTTTACTGGGAGTTTACCTGGAGAGGTTCCGAGGGTCAACGCCCCGCGGCCGGTCTGAGACCAGGCCTCCTGGTGGCTCAGAGCCGATCAACCAGGCTGTTGCTGCTGGCTGCACGCAAACCAACATACTGAGCTACAGCCGGCTGATCCGGAAACTGACCTTAGGTGCTTGGTCCAGTGCCAGCTTGAAGACTGCCAGGAGGTCGTTGGTAATTCCCCCTTATGTGTGCTGGGAGGCAGTTGAACAGTCTCGGGCCCCGGACACTTATTGTATGGTCTCTTTACGTGCTTAGTGACACCCTGCTTTTCATTTGGGGGATTGTTGCATCGTCTGCCAAGTATTTTGGCTTTCGTAATGCAGTGATTTTTTTTTTATTTTTTTTTCCGTGGGCAGTTCGGTACTAGTCCCTCGAGGATTTTTCCGGTGTATATAATCATGTATCTCTGCCCTCCTGCGTTCCAGGGATTACAGGTTTTGGAAACCTCAAGCCGCTCCCATTAATTGAGGTGTTTTATCTCCATTATGCGCGCGTGAAAAGTTCTCTGGTAAATTTTCTAGGTCGGCAATTTCACCTGCCTTGAAAAGGTGCTGTTAGTGTGCAGCAAATATTCAGCCTAGATAGAAACAAGTGTCCTGAAGAGTTTCTCATGGGCTTGGCCTCCCTAGTTTTGATGGTTCTCATTATCCATCCTGTCATTTTTCTTAGCAGATGCGATTGATACAATGTTATGGTCCTTGAAGGTGAGATCCTCCGACATGATCACTCTCCCAGGGATTTGACGTTGGTTCTGTTTCGCTCTATTTTGTGGGACCAGAATTTGTTTTGTACTCTGATGACGATTTTTAATTTCCTCTGTTTACCATATCTGAGTAATTGGAAATTTCTCATCGTTGAAATTCATTTTGTTTTCTGCAGCCCACTGGAAAGATTTTGGTTGATGTCTGCCGGGGCTTTGCAGTGTCTGCAATGGAAGTCACTGTCATGCAGATTGGGTTGGGTCATCTGCCAAAGGAAGAACGGTGCTGTGGCTGACTTCCTTGTCTATGTCGGGATATAAGGGATGATGACAGTGGGGAGCGAAGTACTGTGCCGTGTGGAACAGAGGCTTTTCACGTAGCTGCTCGGACTTTACTCTGTTTGACGACTACTCTCTGTGTTTTGTTAGTGAGGAAATTATAGTAGATCCATCGACCGACTTTTCTGTTATCCTTTTGCCACGAATTTTGTGCCGCTATTAAGCACATGAGTCACACTTGTCGAAGGCCTTTTGCAAATGTTGTATATATTACATCTGCATTCTTTTTGTCTTCTTGTGCATTTAGGCCTTGTCGTATTGGTCCAATAGTTGAGACAGACAGGGAGCGACCTTGTTTTTAAACCATGTTGCCTGGGTTTGTGTAACTGATGGGTTTCTAGATGCGTGGTGATCTTGCTTTTAGGGACTTTCAAATTTTAATTTACTCAGATATGGTATAAACTGAGGAATTAAATCTCTCAGTGTTACAAAACAAATTCTGGCCACAAATAGAGCGAAACACCAACGTCAAAGACCTGGGAGTGATTATGTCGGAGGATTCACTTCAAGGTCCATAACATTGTATCAATCGCATCTGCTAGAAAAATGACTGGATGGATAATGAGAACCTTTCATAACTAGGAGGCCAAGCCATGATGACACTCTTTCGGTCACTTGTTCTATCTAGGCTGGAATATTGCGCACTCTACAGCACCTTTCAAGGCAGGTGAAATTGCGACTTGAAATGTAAAGAGAAACTTTCACGGCGCGCATAACGGAGATAAACACCTAAGTTACTGGGAGCCGCCTTGAGGTTTCTAAACCTGTATCCTGGAACGCAGGAGGGTGAGATAACATGATTATATACACCTGGAAAAATCATAGAGGGGACTAGTACCGCACTTGGCACACGAAAATCCACTCACTCGAAAGGCAAAAGACTTGGAGCGATGCACCATCCCCAATGGAAAAGCAGGGGGTTGTCACTAGCACGTTAAGTGACCATAACATAATGTCAGGGGACCGAGACTGTCCAACTGTGACCTCCCAGCAACACATAAGGGGATTACCAACGACCTGGCAGTCTTCAAGCTGGCACTGGACAAGCACCTTAGTCAGTTCCTGATCAGCCGGCTGTGGCTCGTACGTTGGATTTGCGTGCAGCAGCAGCACAGCCTGGTTGATCAGGCGCTGATCCCCACCAGGAGGGTGGTCACAGACCGGGGCGCGGGGGCGTGACCCGAAAAACTCTCTCAGGTAAACTCCAGGTAAAGATTTTATGATATGGATGTTAGTGCTATTGGTCTGTAGTTCTTTGGCTTGTTGCTTACGCCCCCTTTGGGGAGTGGGGCTATGTCTTGTTGTTTTTAGTAACTGTGGACGACCCCCGTGTCCATGCTCCTCTCCATAGGATGGAAAAGGCTCGTGTGATAGGGGTTCTTGCAGTTCATGATGTACACAGTGTTCCCATTTTGAGTCTGGCCTGGGGCAGGTGCATGGGCATGTCATTTATCGCCTGTTCGAAGTCATTTGGCGTCGGATAACATCGGTTAGGCTTGTGTTAATCAGATTTTGTGGCTCTCTCATAAAAAATCATTTTGATCTTCGACTCTCGTTGGTTTAGCGGCTTGCTAAAAACTGGTCATATTGGGACTTGAGTAGCTCATCATTTCCTTGCTGTCATCTGGTGAAGGACCCATCTTGTTTTAGTAGGGGGGCCAATTACTGGACGTTGTTCATCGATTTTGAGTTGGCCATATATTGAGAAAATAATTTTTTTTTTGTTTTTTTTTTTGGGTTTCTTTCGATTTCATTATGGCTTTTAGTTCTTCCCGCGATTCTGACTCCTAAAGGATTCTTTCAGCCTTAAAGTTCGATTGTTGCTATTTCTCTGGACCAGTGTCTCGTCTGCGCCATTTCAGATTTAATTGACCTCTTTAGCCGCTTCCTTTGTTTTTTAGTCTTTTCCGTCGCCTGTAAAGGAGAGGCCTGTCTCTTTCTAGTTTACATCTATCTCCTTTTTCTTAGAGAATAAGGCCTTTGTGCATACATCGAGTGCCCACCGAGTTTAATCTGTTTATGGCATAAGTTTGGGTCTGTGTTGACTTGTATATCTTCCCAGCTTATATCGGTTAGGACTCCTGGTTTACTTGGTCCCACTTTATGTTTTTTGTTTATTGAAGTTGAATTTGGTGAATGCTCCCTCGTGACTAGTCTCCATTTTGTCGGTCTGGGGCTCCACGCATAACATGTCTGACCATCATTATGTTGTGATCTGAGTAGATATTGTTTTTTGATTATGGTGTATTTCTTATCAGATCATCATTGTTAGTGAATATGAGGTCTAGTGATATTCTCCAGTCTAGTAGGCTCTAATTATTTGCTGGTTTAAATTGAATTTTTGTGCCAGAGATTTAAAAGCTCGTGTGGACGTGTGAGTTTTCATCAGTGCTGCTCCTGGGGTTATTTCTCTGCAACAATATTATTTGCTATATTCCTCCATGTTAGGTGCCTTAAGTTGAAATCCCCCAGGAGCAAGATGTAGGGTGCTGGAGCTGGTAGTTTTTCCTGACCGTGGTCAATTTTTTAACAGCTGTTCCTGGAATTGCTGGGAAGTTGCACCCGGAGGCTTGTAGACTACCACAATGATAGGTTTTGGTTCTGGGACCTTTACTGCTAAAACTTCCACTACGTCATTTGAGGCATTAAGCAGTTCTGTGCAAACAAGTGACTCTGCAATGTACAGGCCAACCCCCCTTTTGCCTGTTCACTCTGTCACATCTGTATAGGTTGTAACCTGGGATCCATAATTTCGTTTTCCAAGTGATCTTTATGTGGGTCTCGTAAAAGCCGCGAACATTGCCTTTGCCTCTGCAAGCAGCCACGGATGAAAGGTATTTTGTTGTTTGTTGCTGGCTTTAGACCCTGTATATTTGCAAAGAAGAATGTTATCGGACTGGTGGTATTGTTGGTACTGGGGGGGATTTTTTTTCCGGCATTAGTATCTGTATCTGTTGGTTTGGAGTGGAGGCCATCGACTGGGGTTTCCACTCAGGAATGACTGGATTTGGTGTACGATTTCTGCCATTTCCTGCCAGTTTTTTTCTTCCTGGCACTAAAAAACCTCTCCCTCTTGAGTGGCTGTGGCTACCCAGGTTTTCCCATGGCCTGGATGTTTTGTATCTTTTTGTCCCCTTTAGATGGTATGCCTGGCAATTTAAGTTATAGCACAGTCTTTCCTGTACTGAAGAGGTACACATTTCAGGGTGAAAAAGCTTACAGGAAGGAGTTTGCATTTTCCTGTTGTCTTGGACATGACATTTTCTAGGGTGGTCATAGTTGCATGTCCCATCTGTTTTTCCAGATTTCCCATGCCAGCAGATTCCAAGTGCATAGTATGTGCACAGGCTTGGTTTCCGTTTGCCTTGGGTTTCTGTGACTGTATTCCCTGTTGGTGCATGTTTCCCTGTCTTACTTCTATCCTCCCTAGCACAACAATGGAGCTCCCACCAGTTGTTTTGGTATATATCCTCACTATTGCTAGTGGAGTCCTCTTGTTTGCTATTTCCTGCGGTATTTTAGTTTGCAATATTTGGTTTTATCTTATCTTTGACTACACTTGTTTCCCTACTATGGCTCCTTGTCCTCTAGAGGTCATTTATAGAAACCCTTTCCCTTTGGAAAATTTTCCCAAACTACCTGAAAAAAAATTTCTCCAGTTTCCCCTTTAAGTTTCCCAGGAAAAGTATCCCCAAAGCTTAAACCATTTCGGTCTCCCAGGACAGCCCTCCAGCTTCACCTTTACTTTTCCCCCAGGACAGTACCCCGCTTTTCCCATTTCGTCTCCCGGACGGCACCTCCCTTCCCCCCTTTACTTTTCTCCCGGGAAACCCATATCAGCCCCACTTTAAACTGACTACCAGGAAAATTCACCCCCCCAAGCCTTTACATTTTGTGACTTTTTGGCCAAATAAAAGGGGGCCAGTACCATTCACCCCAAAACTTTTTTTTTTTCCCTTTCTGTTGTAAAAAGTTTCCCCAGGTTTTTTTTGAAAGCAGTTTTGATTTTGGGCCCTTTTTTAAATTTACCCTTGTGATTTTGCCCACAATTTTTCCTCTTTTGGGGGCATCCCCAAAAACACTTCTTGTTTTAATCCGGCTTGTACAAATTCGGGGGATATCTGCCCCAAGGAGCGTACAAAAATTTTCCCAAAAAAATGACAATTTTATCCATGGGGAAAAGCCCTTTTTTTGGGATGCCACAGACTACACACAGTTCATAATATGTGAATTTTGATTTCCCTTGAAATTTTCTACTAGAAACCTCTTGAATTTTTTTAAAAACCCTTTTAAATGAAGCCTAGCTTTTTTGGAAATTCTGTTTCAACTTTTTTGTTTTTTGGACAGCTTCCCGTCCCGAAAAACCCCTTCTGCCCAGCAATTTGTGAATGGGGCCATTTTTTACGCAGGTATGAAAGGCCCAAAACCAGGTTCAAGTGGAATACGTTTGGGACAATAATTTTCGTTTTTAACCCTTCTTCTAAACCGGTAAAGCAATGGCATTACGGTTTGTTCAAAAAGGTAAAAAAAACCCTTGCCCTTCCCTTTTGGAAAGGTCAGGGGGGCCTAATTCTTTCCCCTAAAAGGGGGAACAGTTTTGATCCAGGGAAGTGGGATGAGGTCTCCCCGGGCAAAAATTGGCCCCCCGACCCACTGGCCCAGGTGAAAACCTCCCTCTACCTAAAAGGGAAAGGATAGTGAACAAGGTCACAAGAGGGGTTTTTTGGGCTCTGGGGCGAACACTGGGGCCCCAAAATTGGGGGCCGGGAAAGAAATGGATTTTAACAAATTCTTAAAAAATGAAAAGGGGGGGTTTTCAAAAAATTGGGACCTTTTACTTTGCAGGAATCACCTGTAAAATAGGACGTTATCACCATCAAACACTGGGAAAACAATTTCAGACACTCTAGGGGGGGGGCCCCTTGCTGGGACAAAAACCCGTCTTTTTTTTTGCAGACGGCATTGTCCCATCAACAAGGATGGAATTACTAGTTTCAAGAAACGTTTTCTGAAAAGGGAAACCCCTGTGAGAAACTATTTCTCGAACAAAGCATTCGCGGGGAAAGGGGTTTGGTGAAATAAAAGGGCAATCTGATTGTCCTGGGACACTTGGGGGCATGGGACATCCTGCAAGGGGAAGGTATGGGGAACACTAAAGGGAGTAAACCAAAAATTACCAGCCCCCTGCCCGTTGGGTACGTTACGGAGAATGAATTAGCTTGTAAGGATTTAAATCCGTACATAAATTACCGCAGCAGTATAATAAAATTTCTGACCCAAAGGGGTTTCCCCCAGGGGGGAACGATCAAGTCGTAAATTTTTTTGCATGCAATCGAAAAAGGGTGGGAGCACAAGCGTAAGCCTCGCATGGAAGAAAACCCCAGTAGAAGGTCCCCCGGGAAAAAGTAATCTGGTCGACAACAAAAAAGGGAAAAGCAGTGAAGTCTCTCCCTTTTGGATAAAAAAGGGGTTAGGAATTTCCGCCCTGGGAACACGCAGGTGAGAACCAGCTACTCCACAAAGGGGGGGACCCCAGGAGTCGGTTCAAATGAGAAGGACATGTCTTTAACTGCTTACCCTTTTAAAACCCAAACTAAAACCAAAAATTTTGCCTTGCGCCCCAGAGCCCATGAAAAATTGAAGGGGGCGCATTAAAAAACGGGATCTTGCACAAAAGGGGCCCTATGTTGAATTTGGAAGTTATTGAAAACCAAAAAGGTGGATTGCCCTCAAAAAAAATTTGTTCTCCCTTCACCCCAAAAAATTTCTTCTACGTCAGGACATTAAACCCCAACTTCATCAGCAGGATTAAAACATTTTTTCGAGACTGTTTAAAGGGGCTTCAAAGGAATTTGTGAAGGGGGAGGTGTACCTTTTTACACCTACTGCCCACCATGGGACGGTTTGAGGGGGCGCTCAAAAACCCCCAAATTTGGAAAAACAGCCGGGTTCGGGTTTAGTTTGAGAATTGGAAAAAAAAATGAGTGTTTTGGGTTTTTTTTGAGAACCACGTTTACCCGGTTTTCCTTTGGGTTTTTTCTGCGGTTGGAACAAACCACGGAAAAGGACCTGAGTACTGAAGGTTATAGAGAGCATTGCCCTCAGATTTGTCATGTCCTTGTTTTATGATAAGTACATTTGGGGAAAAGTTGGGTTTTCATCCATAGGGACGTCTTAGGAAAACTATCAGGAAAATTTAAATTTTAAATAGGGCCCAAGGGAAAAACCCCCGTTATAAAAAGCCCGCCAACTAGGGTTTAGAATGTACTACAAAATACTACGAGGTGAAAAAACAAATTTTGTACCTGGTTCTTGGTGATCTCGGGAAAAGGTTGACGACCCGTTTGTTTTCCGGTTGGCGCAAACAAGGGGTGGTGCAGACTGAGGCAAAATTGTGAAAATTATTTTTTGAAAACGGGGAAAAAGTACCCGGGGGGCAAAAGGAAACGTACAGGTTTTAAAGGGGCTGTAATTTGGTTCCATCGTCAAAGTTGGAGGATGGCCTCATAAGCCCCCACACGGAAGCGGGTTTGGCATTAGTTTTTTAATTGCTCCAAAAGTGCTATTTTTAGCAAGCGATTTGTAAAGGGTTTTTAGCCTTTTTCGGGGAAAGGAAAAGTGTTACGGGCCCAGCATTAAAAAAAGATGATAAAAGTTTTTTCTAATCAAACAGAAAAATGCACTCAACAAATTTCTTTATCATAAAGGTGTAGCATTCCTAGTTCCCTAAAAAAACGACATATGGATCAGTGTTTTACGGGGACAAGGAAAAAACGAATCAGTTCTTCATTTTGTGCCCATTAGTAAGTTTCCCTGAAGTCTAACATATCAAGGAGATCAACAACGTGAAAAGCAGCAGGGGAAACGTAAAGAGCTTCTTTAGCAAATCTTTATAAGACTTTCCCCTGAAGGGGACCTTCAACGAAGCACAAACACGGAACGAAAGGGCCCCAAAAAATGCTTTTAAGATATGTACTTTCCCTTGAATAAAGGTAAAGAAAAATTTTTTTAAGGGAATCACGAGTTAAAATATAATATCTCAGTGTCTGAGGGCGGTCTGTCAGTCACTAAGGAACGTGAGGACTGATTAAAAGGGGGAACGTAGCCTGAGAGGTCTGAGTGTCGACATTCCTTTAAATATCCTTGACGGTATTTGGCATAATGCAAAGAAACACGAGAAAAAAATAAAGGGAAAAAAAAGAACAATAAAATGATATAAAATTCTAGAATTTAAATAAAAGATATAAAAACTAATTCTGCGAAGTAATAATAAAAAAAAATGTCTAAGATACACTTGGGAAAGGAAGGGCAACTCAAATCAAAAAAAAATTTAAAATTGGAAAAAATACAAGTAAAAAAATTACTGGAGACTGAATTAAATGCAAAATTACTGTCTTTTCTTTTTCTAAAAAAAGAAATTTTTTAATTTTAAAATTTTTAAATTTAATGTAAAAGTAAAAAAATAAAATTACTAAATTTTTTAACTGGGGAAAATTTTTGTATTTTCTTAAGGGAAAAAATAAACGAGTTAAAATAATAATTCATTAAAAATTAAAAAAAAAGAAAATAATCTTTTGTAAGAACAAGTGCAACAAAAAAATTCACTGCAGTTTTAGTGTCATTTGGGAAAAAACCCGGTAAAAAAATGAAATAAATTATGAAGAAAAAAAAAAATTGAAACTTTAAAATCTTTAATTTTAAATTAGACAATTATTATTAATTTTTACAACAAGGGGGGAAGGGGCCCAAACCCGGAGGATTTACAGCGCCGGGGGGGGGAAGTGGAAGGGTTCAGGCTTAATTTGGGGAACTGGAGAAAAAGATCCAATTCCCCAAATCAAGAGCCCCCCTTACCCAAAATCAAAGGGAAACCCTTTCCTTTTAGGGTAAATTAGACAAAACAATTTTTTCTCAAGCAGAGAAAGAAAAACTTTACGTTTAAAAGGGAAATGAAAATTTCCCTAAAAAGTGAATTTTTTCAAAGAAAAAAAAAAAATATGAAAAAAAATAAAACAAGGAAAAGAAAAAGGGAAATTTAAAAACTTTCAGTGGGGGGGCAAACAAAAATTAGTATTTTCTTACAACAAAAACTTGCTTACTGATACAAAAAAATCTTTCTGTGGGCGATACCCAAAAAAATCTTGCTTTTGACTGTTTCAAAAAAAAATTTGCTGGGAAAAATAATGGTTTCACAGTCTGCGAAAAAATTAGAGAAAAAGACACGTTTTGGGGTTCCCAAAAAAAAGGGCACCCTAGAAATAAAAAGGATAATTTGGTATACTGGGGTTTAAAAAATTTTTCTTTTCAAAAAAAGGGAAAAAAAACCCTTACAATTTTAAAAAAATTTAATCACTTTACACAGAGTGACTGACTGGGGGCCTAAAACCCAAAAATACTTTAAATACAGACAGGGGGAGCTTTAAAAAAAAAAAAACACAGATAAAAAAAAAGATAAGTTGGGAAAAAACGAAAAACACAAGGTTTGAGTACAAAAAAAAAATTTACTATAAATGTCTCACCACGCAAATGTCTTTTAAAAAGCAAAAAAAATGTCTCTAAATTTTTTTACTGGAAAAAAGAAATAGGCGGGGGATTACTGGTGATGAGGGTTTGGTTGTAGGTTTTTCCCCGCGCGGTGATGAAAGGAAAGCCTCCTAACTCACTGTTTTTCGGAAAGAAAAGCGCGCTCTTTGGGAATCCCATTTTTTGGGTTTTAAACGTTTTGGGTGCACAATACAATTCTTGACCCAAAAAGTGAGCCAAAATAGAAATTTAAAACCCGGTACAAGGGGACAAACAAAACCCCAGGTGAAGAGGTGGATGGTGGTGGGGGAAGGGGGGGTGGTGGGGTTTGTGGAGGGAGGGTGGGGGTGAAGTAACTCTCGCTGACGCACTGGCACGCCGCCACTACCCACGAAGGTGGCTTGATAAGCCACTCTATGCCACAGGAATGGTAAAAACCACTTTTAGCATCCAACAGGGAGCACAAAGCGATATAGACAATACTTCAGAGGAACTTGGCTTATTTCTTACTGCGTGGCTTACTTCTCTCTCACAGCTGGGTTAGAAGCTGGGTTGGCTGACTGGCTTACCCCACGAGAATGGCTGACTGGAAGACGTGTAACGATGCACAAAGCACGGAGGAGCAGTTGGATGACAGGAGACAGGCTGGATGATAGGCTGACTGGCGTTCACTTCCACAGTCTGGCTTACTGACTGGCTTAATTGCAAAATCCGGGTCAACCCCTCGGAGATTGAAGCAATTAGCACACGAACTAAGCCAGGAAGCTTGAAATGGCTGCAACAGGCTTGCAGGCTGAAGGTAGTGAGTGAGGGTAAGCGGCTGGCTGAAGGTTCACCTTTGACCCTGCCGACCACTCACAAACAGTCTTCTAACGTCTGGAATTACCCGTAAAAACTAAATCCACGCTCCACACCGGTGCCACCATTTATCATGTGGGAGTTCGACACGTGGATTAGGTAAAGAAATACTCACGTAGGCTGGTCGTACGTATAATTACAGATAAGGTGGGTTGCGCCCTTACAGCCGTGACCTGCCTCCTTGCTCACTCTCGTATAACTGACTGACTGCCCACAGTACCCATATGTGAGAGGGTCTTTGAATAATGCCAGGTCAGTGCAATATGAGTTCAGATAGTGACTCAGGCAGAGATGGTTGGTCATTGAGTCAACGGTACACTGGTTACTGGTAACTGGTTACTACTACTGAGAGAGAGACCTGATCGAAGTGTATAAGTGGAAGATGGGTATTAATAAAGGGGATATTAATAAGGTCTTGAGGATGTCTCTCCAAGACAGAACCCACAGTAATGGATTTAAATTAGAGAAGTTTAGATTTAGAAAGGACATAGGAAAGTATTGGTTTGGAAATAGGGTAGTCGATGAGTGGAACAGTCTACCTAGTTGGGTTATTGAGGCTAGGACTTTGGGTAGTTTCAAATTTAGGATGGATAAATATATGAGTGAGAGGGGTTGGATTTGATTTGACTTGCAAATGAGTGGATAGAGTTATCAGTGATTATTTCTTGGGCATCATTGAAAATTGGTTGGGCAAATGTTTTGTTAGTGGGATGGATTGTAAAGGACCTGCCTAGTATGGGCCAACAGGCCTGCTGCAGTGATCCTTCTTTCTTATGTTCTTATGTACTATGGTAAGGAACATGACAGTATACCTGATGACTGTTGCTTTGAACGTAACAGCATGCCTGATGCCTTATGTTAAGAACATGACAGTATCCCTGATGGCTTTTACTAGGGAGCATTACAATATGCCTGAGTGTTTATGCTAGGAACATAACAGTATGCCTGATAGCTTATGCTAAGAACATGAGAGTATGCCTGATGACTTATGCTTGGAGCACGAAAGCATGCCTGATGGTTTATGCAAGAAACAAAACATTATGCCTGATGACTTATGCTAGGAACATGACAGAATGCCTAATAACTTATGCTATGAGCATGACAGAATGCATGATGGCTTATGCTAGAAGCATGACAGTATGTCTGAATTCTTAAGAGTGGTGACGTGTACTTAGCTCAGTGTGACGTGTACTTAGCTAAGTGGTGACGTGTACTTAGCTCTGTGAAGACCTGTTTGCGCGCTCATACGAATTGAAGCAAGATGCCCTCCATCGAGCAACTTTACCAACAGCTTAAGGAAGAGTTGAGGATGCGAAGATGGAGATTCGGCGACTGATCGAGGAAAACAAGAAGATTCGTAGTAGTCCTCCTGTTTTGAGTCCTCAGGTCAATAAAGGAAACTGGTCAGTGGCTGGACAGCAGGGAACGAAGTTGACTATCAAGAAGACGAATGGAAAGGTAGAAACGATGAAGAAGAAAGAGACTGCCATGGAAACTGTTGTGGAAACATCTAATACATTCTCAGTGCTACACGACGAATGTGAGTCGACTACTGAGAACGTCACGACGAACGACACCAAGGAAGGTAAGAATATTGTTGTTGTTGGGGATAGCCAAGTTAGGTATATGGATAGGGCGTTCTGCTTGAAGGACAGGAGTAGGAGACAAAGGGTTTGCTTTCCTGGGGCTGGGATGGAGGATTATTGTTAGCCATCTGGATGACATCATGAGAGGTAATGGGAGCAATCCTATTATCCGTCTCAGTGCTGGAGGCAATGATGTTGGCAGACGTAGGAGTGAAGACCTGATTAGCAGGTATAAAGGGCAGCAATAGAAAAAATTAGGAGGAAGGGTGGGAACCCTGTCATATGTGGTATTTTGCCAAGGAGAGGAGTTGGAAATGAATGGTTGCCAGGGCAATTGGTGTTTAATTGCTGGCTGGACAAATATTGTAAGGAAAATGCAGAAACATTCATTGACAACTGGGACCTCTTTTATGGCAGAAATGACATGTATGCCAGGGATGGGGGTTTACTTATCTAAGTCTGGGGTGGGGGCACAGGCAACTGCAGTGGAGGGAAACTGTTAGGACTTTAAACTAGGAATAGTTAGTGGGATGGGTTTTGGCAGGAAAACAGTGAAGTCCCAGTGTAGTAATATTATGGTTCTAGGGGAACTAGTAAAAAAGCAGAACGAGGTAGATTGAAAAGCCAGTGACACTGGGTGATAAGGACAGTAATAGGTTTAGTAGAAAAACAAAATGAGCAGGAAGGGTAAAAAGAAAGGAGAGTCTTTCAATGTTTATTATCAAAATAGGAAAGTGCTAGGAATAAATGGAAGTTGAGATTGGTTGCTAGGCAGGTAACATTGTTTATTGCCTTAACTGAGACGGGTTTAATTAAAAAAGTGGGAAAAAAAGCCGCGGAATGTCGTATTATTTTTTTTAAAAATTGAAAAAGTAGATGAAGTACGGGAAGGGGGGGGGGTGGTTTTAAATTCCGAGATCGTTTGAACTGTTGCTAAAAACGGGGTATTAGCTAAAGTAAACAAACAGAGTCTGTTTGAATAGAATTTTTCAGAGGAAAAAAAAACCCGATTTTGGGAGGATATCCGTCCCCAAAAAATAGATGGGGACCAAGGGAGACTATATGGAGGAAATTGTTAAAGCCCAAGGCACGATAAATTAGAAATTCTAGGAGACTTTCTTTAGTTTTCTTGGAATTTCTGACTGGGAATTTCGAATTACACTTTTGGAAGTAGTTCAGGATTGTTTTTAGAAGCAGTTTGTGACAGAACCTAAAAGGGGGAAAAAACCCTGCTTGACTTAGTTCTGGCAAACAATAAATCCCTTGTTAATAATTTAGAAATTTCAGAGGAACTGGGTGCTAGCGACCACAAATCAATTACATTTAGCATTGAATGGAAGTACGATAGTAGCAATAACTCAGTGACAGTCCCAGATTTTTCGCTTAGCAGATTACGATGGGCTTAGAGAACACTTATCATCTGTTGACTGAGGTAACGAAGAGAGCTATCAATATGACAGTTTTCTGAACACTATACATGCTGCTCAAAGAGCGTTTATCCCATATAAAGAAATTAGATCAAATAGAAATGACCCAAAATGGATGAATAATAGGCTCAAATATCTACTAGGGCATAAGAAGGGAATTTACAGGCGTATCAAAAGAGGTGAGGGTCATCTTATGAATCAGTATATTGACATTAAGAGGGGCATTAAAAAGGGGATAAGAAAAGCTAAAAGGGACTATGAAATGAAAGTTGCTAGGGATTCTAAAAACTAACCCAAAAATGTTTTTCCAGGTCTAGAACAAAAGTTAGAGATAAGATAGGTCCCCTTAAAAATAACTATGGGCATCTTACTGACAAAGAGAATGAAATGTGCTCGATTTTAAATAATTATTTTCTCTCGGTTTTTACACAGGAAGACACTAACAATATTTTAGTAATTAATTTTTATAGTGGGCTAGAAGAAGATAAATTATGTAACATCACGGTCACTATTGAAATGGTTGTGAAGCAGATAGACAGACTGAAGCAAAATAAGTTGCCGGGTCCTGATAAGGTTTTTTCAAGGGTTCTTAAGGAATGCAAAATGGAATTCTGGGAACCATTAACTAATATTTTTAATTTATCTCTTCAAACAGGTGTAGTGTCTGATATATGGAAGATGGCTAATGTAATTCCTATTTTTAAAACAGGGGACAAGCCGTTACCGTCAAATTACCACCCAATAAGCCTGACCTCAGTTGTAGGCAAATTACTAGAGTCAATTATAGCTGAGATTATAAGAAGCCATCTCGATAAGCATAGCTTGATTAATGATACTCAGCATGGATTCACAAGAGGCCGTTCTTGTCTAACTAATTTATTAACTTTCTTCAGTAAAGCTTTTGAGGCTGTTGACCACGATAAAGAGTTTCCCTATTATTTACTTTTGATTTTTTAAGGCTTTTGATAGAGTTTTCCCCACCAAAGACTTTAAAAAAAGTGGCAGCTCATGGCATTGGGGAAAGTGCTCTCATGGATCGAGTCATGGCTCACAGACAGGAAGCAGAGAGTGTCCATAAGTTGGGTTAAATCCGAAATGGGGATCTGTAACAAGTGGCGTTCCCCCAGGGATCATCTTGGGCCCGTTGTTGTTTATAATATATATCAAGAATCTTGATGAGGAATTACTAGTGATATGACAAATTCGCCGATGACACAAAGATAGGTAGGATAATTGATTCAAACGTAGATGTTATGGAACTTCAGGAGGATTTAAACAAACTGTGTTCTTGTCAGAAAAGTGGCAGATGCAGTTCAATGTAGATAAATGCAAGGTTCTGAAACTCGGGAGTGTCCATAACCCTAGCCACTTATAAGTTAAATGATGTAGAACTTAGCCATACAGATTGCGAAAAGGACTTGGGGTTATGGTAAGCAGCAGCCTTAAACCAAAACAGCAATGCTAAGCATACGTAATAAGGCAAAAAGATTTCTGGGATTTTTATCTAGAAGTGTAAGCAACAGAAGTCCAGAGGTCATACTGCAGCTTTATACATCCCTTAGTAAGGCCTTACCTAGATTATGCAGCTCAGTTCTGGTCTCCATATTACAGAATGGACATAAATTCGTTAGAAAACATTCAGCGTAGGATGACTAAATTAATACATAGCATTAGAAAAACTTTCTTATGAAGAAAGATTGAAGACTCTTAAGTTACATTCACTTGTTAGACAAAGAATGAGGGGAGACCTGATCGAAGTGTATAAGTGGAAGATAGGTATTAATAAAGGGGATATTAATAAGGTCTTGAGGATATCTCTAAAAGAGAGAACCCGCAGTAATGGGTTTAAATTAGATAAGTTTAGATTTTTCTTCTTCTCTTTTTTTTTTTTTTTAGTAAATGTCTACAGGAGAAGGGGTTACTAGCCCATTGCTCCCGGCATTTTAGTCGCCTCATACGACACGCATGGCTTACGGAGGAAAAATTCTTTTCCACTTCCCCATGGACAATAGAAGAAATAAAGAAGAACAAGAGCTATTTAGAAAAAGGAGAAAAACCTAGATGTATGTATATATATATGCATGTGCGTGTCTGTGAAGTGTGACCAAAGTGTAAGTAGGAGTAGCAAGATATCACTGTTATCTAGCGTGTTTATGAGACAGAAAAAGAAACCAGCAATCCTACCATCATGCAAAACAGTTACAGGTTTCTGTTTCACAGTCATCTGGCAGGACGGTAGTACTTCCCTGGGTGGTTGCCGTCTACCAACCTACTACCCTCTTTGCCTCCAAGAACTTTGTCCTTGGAGGGAAAGAGGGGAATGTATGAGAGTATAGTTTTACCAATGCTCTTATATGGGTGTGAAGCATGGGTGATGAATGTTGCAGCGAGGAGAAGGCTGGAGGCAGTGGAGATGTCATGTCTGAGGGCAATGTGTGGTGTGAATATAATGCAGAGAATTCGTAGTTTGGAAGTTAGGAGGAGATGCGGGATTACCAAAACTGTTGTCCAGAGGCTGAGGAAGGGTTTGTTGAGGTGGTTCGGACATGTAGAGAGAATGGAGCGAAACAGAATGACTTCAAGAGTGTATCAGTCTGTAGTGGAAGGAAGGCGGGGTAGGGTCGGCCTAGGAAAGGTTGGAGGGAGGGGGTAAAGGAGGTTTTGTGTGCGAGGGGCTTGGACTTCCAGCAGGCGGTGTGTGAGCGTGTTTGATAGGAGTGAATGGAGACGAATGGTTTTTAATACTTGGCGTGCTGTTGGAGTGTGAGCGAGTAACATTTATGAAGGGGTTCAGGGAAACCGGCAGGCCGGACTTGAGTCCTGGAGATGGGAAGTACAGTGCCTGCACTCGAAGGAGGGGTGTTAATGTTGCAGTTTTAAAAATGTAGTGTAAAGCACCCTTCTGGCAAGACAGTGATGGAGTGAATGATGGTGAAAGTTTTTTTTTCGGGCCACCCTGCCTTGGTGGGAAATCGGCCGTGTGATAAAAAAAAAATAAGTTTAGATTTAGAAAGGACACAAAAAGTATTGGTTTGGAAATAGGGTAGTTGATGAGTGGAACATTTTACCTAGTTGGGTTATTGATGCTGGGGCTTTGGGTAGTTTCAAATTTAGGTTGGATAAGTACATGAGTGGGAGGGTTGGATTTGAGTGGGACTTGCACATCAGAGCTTATTTCTTGGGTAGCATTGAAAATTGGGTTGGTCAAATTTTGTTGTTAGTGGGATGAATTGTAAAGGACCTGCCTAGTATGGGTCAACAGGCCTGCTGCAGTATTCCTTCTTTCTTATGTTCTTACGTTCTTATGTTCTTATGCTAGGAACATAACAGTATGCCTGATAGGTTATGCTAAGAACATGACAGTATGCCTGATGACTTATGCTAGGAGCATGCCAGTATGCCTGATGGTTCATGCCAGGAACAAAACATTATGCCTGATGACTTAGGCTAGGAACATGAAAGTATGTCTGATGGCTTAAGCTAGGAACATGACCGTATGGCTACTGGCTTATGCTAGGAACATGACAGTTTGCCTGATGGCTGTTACTAGGAACGTCAGCATGCTAGGAACATGACAATATGCCTGATGGCTAACTAGGAGCATTTAGAGTATGTCTAATAGCTTATGCAAAACATTACAGTATGCTTAATGGCTTATGCTAGGAACATGACAGTATGCCTGGGACTTATGTATGAACAGACAGTTGTCGAGGACTATGCTAGGGAAAATAAGAGTAGCCTGTGACTTTGCGGAACATACATCTTCCAAAAAATGATGACGATAAGAAAAAACACCATATCAAAAAAAATTACTCTCACAACTAATTGAGGTTCAGTCATGTATGCGCGGGCCCCCAAACCCACATAAGAATTACACGAGGGGGCATTCACCAAAATTCAAAATTCAAAACAAAAACATAAAGTTGGGACCAAGTAAAAACCCAAATCCTAACCGATATAAGCTGGAAGATATACTAAGCAACACAGAGCCCAACTTATGCTAGAACAGATTAACTCGGTGGCACTCGATGTATGCACAAGGCTTATTCCTCTAAGAAAAAAGGAGGAGTAGATGTAAAACAGAAAGAAACAGGCGCTCCCTTTACAGCGACGGAAAAAAAAATAACAGAGCGGCTAAAGAGGTCAATATATCTGAAATGCGTAGGGAGACACTGGTCAGAGAAATAGCAAGCATCGAACTTAAGCTAAAAAATCCTTTAGGAGTCAGGAATCGCGGGAAGAACTAAAAGCCATAAATGAAATCGAAAGAAACCCAAAGTATTTCTTTTCCTATGCCGCCCCTCAAGGAAGGTTCCTTTATGTTGGTGAGGGGCTCTTGATTTAGGGAATTGGATCTGTGCTCCAGTTCCCCGAATTAAGCCTGAATGCCTTCCACATCCCCCCCCCCAGGCGCTGAATAATCCCCCGGGGTTTTTTCGCTTCCCCCTTGAATAATAAAAAATAAAAAACCCCCTATGCCAAAACAAAATCGAGAACAACGTCCAGTATTGGGCCCCTACTTAAAAAAAGATGGTCCTACACAGAGACAGCAAGGAAAAGGTGACTACTCAAGTCCCAATATGACTCAGTTTTTTGCAAGCCCTAACCAACTGAATCGAAGATCAAAATGATTTTTTTTGAGAGAGCCACAAAATTTTTTTAAACACAACCTATCCGATGTTACCTGACGCCAAATGACTTCGAACGGCAAAATGACATGCAATTCCTCGCCCCAGGCCAGAAGGAACTCTTTTCATCAAGAACTCAAGAACCCCCTATCACGACCCTTTTTTCCTCCAGGGAGGAGCAGGGCACGGGGGCGTCCCACAGTTACTAAAAACAAAAACAAGCCCCACCCACAAAGGGGCAGTAAAAACAACAGCAAAAACTACAGACCAAAGCACTAACATCCCATTCATAAAAAATTTAAAAGGGTCCTAAAAGCAAGTCACCACCCACTAGAAACCCTCTTCACAACCCCGGGGAAATGGGGTTTTGAACAGGCGCTCCCGTCTTCTCAACATTGGGCACTACGACAAGGGGCCCCAAATGCCTAGAAGACAAAAAGAAAGCAGATTAATATATACAGACTTTTCAAAAAGCCTTTGACAAGTGGACCATGGCGTAATAGCGCACAAAAAGCGTGCAAAGGAATACAGGAAAAGGGTCGAGGGGTCTATAATTTCCCACAACAGAACACAGAAGTAGTCGTCAACAAAGGGAAAGTCCGAGGCAGCTACGGTGAAAAGCTCTGTTCCACAAGGCACAGTACTCGCTCCCATCTTGTTACTCATCCTCATATCTGACATAGACAAGGATGTCAGCCACAGCACCGTGTCTTCCTTTGCAGATGACACCCGAATCTGCATGACAGTGTCTTCCATTGCAGACACTGCAAAGCTCCAGGCGGACCTCGACCAAATCTTTCAGTGGGCTGCAGAAAACAATATGAAGTTCAACAATGAGAATTTCAATTACTCAGATATGGTAAACATGAGGAAATTAAATCTTCATCAGAGTACAAAACAAATTCTGGCCTACAAAATAGAGCGAAACACCAACGTCAAAGACCTGGGAGTGATCATGTCTGGAGGATCTCACCTTCAAGGACCATAACATTGTATCAATCGCATCTGCTAGAAAAATGACAGGATGGATAATGAGAAACCTTCAAAACTAGGGAGGCCAAGCCCATGATGACACTACTTCAGGTCACTTGTTCTATCTAGGCTGGAATATTGCTGCACACTAACAGCACCTTTCAAGGCAGGTGAAATTGCCAACCTAGAAAAATGTACAGAGAACTTTTCACGGCGCGCATAACGGAGATAAAACACCTCAATTATTGGGAGCGCTTGAGGTTCCTAAACCTGTATTCCCTGGAACGCAGGAGGGAGATACATGATTATATACACCTGGAAAATCCTAGAGGGACTAGTACCGAACTTGCACACGAAATTCACTCACTACAAAGCAAAAGACTTGGCAGACGATGCACCATCCCCCCAATGAAAAGCAGGGGTGTCACTAGCACGTTAAGAGACCATACAATAAGTGTCAGGGGCCCGAGACTGTTCAACTGCCTCCCAGCACACATAAGGGGGATTACCAACAGACCCCTGGCAGTCTCAAGCTGGCACTGGACAAGCACCTAAAGTCAGTTCCGGATCAGCCAGCTGTGGCTCGTCGTTGGTTTGCGTGCAGCCAGCAGCAACAGCCTGGTTGATCAGGCTCTGATCCACCAGGAGGCCTGGTCACAGACCGGGCCGCGGGGGCGTTGACCCCCGGAACTCTCCAGGTAAACTCCAGGTATGTCTGATGACTTATGCTAGGAAACATAAGAGTATGCCTGATGACTTATGCTAGGGACATGACAGTATTCTGATGACTTATGTGAGGAACATAAGAGTATGCCTGATGACTTATGCTAGGAACTGATATTATGCCTGATGGCTTATGCTAGAATATGAGAGTACGCCTGATGGCTTATGCTAGAACATGACAGTATGCCTGTGGCTTATGCTAGGAACATAAGAGTATGCCTGATTGACTTATGCTAGGAACATGATATTATGCCTGATGGCTTTGCTAAGAAAATAGAGTATGCCTGATGGCTTATGCTAGAACATGACAGTATGCCTGTGGCTTATGCAGGAACATGACAGTAAACCTGAAGACTTATGCTAAGAACATGATATTTTTGCCTGAGGCTTATGCTCGAACATGAGAGTAGCTGAGGGTTAAGCAAAAAAATATGACAGTATGCATGAAGGCTTTGTTAAGAACATGACAGTATGCTAGTAATTTATGCTAAGAACATGACGTATGCCTGATGGCTTATGCTAGGACACGACAGTATGCCTGACGACTTAAACTAGGAGCATGACAATATGCCTGATGGATTATGCTAGGAACAAAACATTATGCCTGATGACTTAGACTAGCAACATGACGGTATGCCTGATGGCTTATCAAACACATAACAGTATGCCTGATGGCTTATGCTATTAACATGACAGTATGCCCGATGGCTTATGCTAAAAACTTGAGAGTATGTCTGATTTCTTATTGCTAGAAAATGGACAGGTTGCTGATTGCTTATGGTGTAGGAACATGACAGTATCCCTAATGGCTTATGTAAGAGCAAAGATTATGCCTGATGACTTATGCTAGGAAACATGAAGTATGCCTCATGTTATGTAGGAGCATGGAGTATGCCTGATGGGCTTAGGCTAGGATTAACACATTAGGCCTGATGATTAGGCTAGGAACATACAGTATGTCTCAAATCCAGACCGTCGCGTTAGCCACTGGGACTCCAGATGGTCCAGGGCCTAACGCTCAAAGGTCTGGAGTTTTGAGGACTCTTCTGAGATCTCGGGCTACTTCTATCCACCCTTGCCCGTGTTGTTGTGTGTATGGTTTATGACAAGGGTCTTTTTTGCCTAATGGCTTATGCTAGAACATGACAGTATACCTGGTGGCTTAAGAAAACACATGACAGTATGGCTGTGGCTTATTGCTATTAACATGACAGTAAACATGATGACTTATGTAGGAAACATGACCGTCTGCCTGAGGGCTTCTGCTAGGAGCATTGACAGTGTCCATGATGGGCTTATGCTAGGAAGAAATATTATTGGCCCTGTGGACTTTTGCTAGGAACATGACAGTTTGCCTAATGGACTTATGCTAGGAACTTGAACCGTATGCCTCATGACATATGCGAGGAACTTGACAGTATGCCTGATGGTTATGCTAAGAAGATGGCAGTATGCCTATTGGAACTTATGCTAGGAACATGACAGTATGCCTGATGACTTAGGCGAGGAGCATGATCAGTATGCCTGATGGCTTACGCTAGAGACAAAAAGCCATTATTGCATGATGACTTATGCTAGCGTACATGACAATATGCCTGATGCCTATGGTAGGAATATGGACAGAAAGCCTAATGGTTAGTCTTGGAAACATACCTTATGCTATATGACTTATGCTAGGAGCATGACATTATTTTTATATACTCAAGGGGTATGCCTGATGGACTTATGCTGAAACACATAAAACATTTGCCTGATGACTTTTGTAGGAACATGACAGTATGCCTGATGACTTTGCTAGGAGCATAAGAGTATGCCTGATGGCTTATGCTAGCAACATATTTATGCCTGGAAAAATATAAAACACTTATGCTGTAATAATGTGTTCCTTTTTTGACAACGTTTCGCCACACAGTGGGCTTTTCAAGTCAGAACCAGTTCTACTGGTGTGTTGTTGTTTGTATGTACGGTTTGCCAGTACTTCCGGCCTGGGTCTATCCCGATGGAGACCCGTCGGTGGCTCGGGGCGAGGAGGTGTCGTTCTTATTCTTTCTTCTGTATTCTTTCTTGGGGCCCTCAGTTGGTGGTTGATTCTCTTCTTGCGGTGACTCCCAAGTGAGTAGTTTCTTTCGTTTAGCGCATAGGAGGGCGGTAGGCAGCTATTTATAGGTTCGTTTTGGAGTCCCTGACCACACCCCAGCTTTAGCAGGCTAGCAAAGAGCTGGGAAACATACTTCACGGTGGGGATTGATCATTGGACAGTCCTGCTAGTTGAGGGTACCGTCTTCGGCAGCTCAATTCTGGAGTGTCCAGTATTTCTTCCTTGTGGTGTAGTGAGTGCCACAAGCGGTGACTTTTTGAGAGTAGGTTGATCAGGGATTCAGTGGTGACATAATCGAGTTGAGTCGTAGTGAACTTGACTGTTCCGTTGTGGAGGCGTGTTGATAATTCTGGAGTGTACATTGACTCTCTCTTTCGGTTGGCTGTGTAGAAGTATACCACCAGGCAAGCACTGGACTTCTTGTGAAGGAGTGGCGGAGTTCGTAGGAATGCATCCGTCAAGGCTCTTGTGTTTTAACCTTCTAGGTGGTGGCTGAGTCGGATTGAGGTGAGGCGTCGATTGGTCCGTTTGGTGACGGAGGTGGAAGCAGGTTCTGGTGGACTCTCATTGAGGAATCGTCGGCGTCTACAGTGGTCACTGATTGGTCCATCTCTGTGTCGGGAGGAAGGTGTCGGTAGCGGTGGAGCAGCGGTAACGTTGGCTACTTTTGCAGTGGATTTTATGATCTCTGTCGGAAGGTGGAGATGCAGGGGGGAACGTGAAAACAGGGCTCATGTTGTTGGAGCTTGAAGAGTTCGTTGATGGTGGTGCTGAAGGAACCAGGTTCAGCTACATTCTGCCCATGAGCAATCATGATACAGTAAAGAATCTTGATTGCGTGCCTGCGAAGGAGTGGTTGATGCAGCTTGCTAGCTTGAAGAATCTTGGTAGATCTGCTTGAAGCTGGTAATAGCAGCATATGTTAGTCGCTTGTGCAGAGGGGTTTTTTTTGTTGTTGGTTGTGTTTCTTAAGTATATCTCGTCTGCGTTGGGCACTTGGCAGCAAGCAATATGGTGATCATTCTTGCGTTGTCTCATAGCAGTTGGGTGGAGAGGCAGTAGTGCACGTCTTGAAGTCTCATGACCTTCTTGGCCGCAGGTGGAGAGAACTTCTTGTTCTTGGCGGGCAGTTTTGGTGGTATGTAGGTAAGAGTACAGTTGGAACACTGTGGATTTTATGGAATTTTTCGGCTTCGATGAAGGCTGGGTTTGATGTGGAAGTATGAATAGCCAGTCCCTCAGCGAGAGCTTGGCTGCCCATGTTGACGTCACTGATAGGTGACTTCAGCATGGAGGAGGCATTGGGTATTTTGGTAATGAATTCCACCCTTGCGCCAAGCGGTCCTGTGCTTCAATGGACGACTTGATTTCTTGGGAGCCTGGGCAGTGAAGCCTGGTCGAGTCTCTTGAGGAACACAGTTCTCTGGCCCTCAGAACTGGGAAGTCAAGTCATTAAATCCCTGATCTCGTAGAGTGGTTGAAGAGTGGTGGTCAATGAGTTTTTCAGACCTGCGGTGCGTCAGAAATACAGACGACAAACGAAGGCTCTTAGAGTGGAACAGAAGTGCATTGGGGGCTGTAGGGCATAATTCCTAACGGTTTTTATTTACCGTCCGATTTTCTCCAGTTTTGGTGCACAAGACAAAGTTTTTCACTTTTTCTTGAAAACTAATTATCAAAAATATACTCAAACTACAATGAGAAAAGTGATTTTACTGAAATGCCCTTTGGGGTATTGTCTTTTCTTTATCTGGGGCTACGTAAGGTTGTTTACAGGACACTTGGTGCCGAGAGAACAATGCTAATTTCTAATTTTGACCGTTAGATTCCTCAAAATACCTTATTCGTTATTCACAAAAAAATTAAAGATTGTTGTTCTGGAATATTGCAAAAAAATCTGCCCTTTACTCCCACATAATCCGAAGTATTGAAATATTTCACAAAAACTCGCAAAACGGTCAAAATAAGTGAAAATCATTATTCTTACAGTATCTGTGAATATTATTCCATTTAATTAAGTATATAGGAGCAGTTGTTCTCCTTTAGGTGAACTAGTTATTCCGAGGATATCGGCCGGGAAAAACGCCGTCGGCCCCCGTCTCAAAAAAAAAATAAAAAAAAAAAAAAAATCGCGAAAAACGCGTTTGTTTGGGTGTTTTTCTTAGTAAACTGATGTTCTAGGGCAGTTATCCTCTTCAAAACACGTTTTCTCTACACTCAGGGGACGTCACGGGGAGCAGTAACTCTTTTATATCGAAATATTCCGATATTATCTTGGCCAGATTATGTGGCCTCTATTTATTCAGTCTAGAGTATATATAAATGTTTGTATGTTATTTAGAGTGTTGTTTGTATCATATTAGATCAATTCTGATAGATAATAACGCGTAGAGTTGATATATAAGCTGATATAAGGTAATAATGGGTGATTCCTGCTGCGACTCCTCTATGGAGCGGGAACTCTGCCAAGGTCGGTCTGGTTCCCGGGTGTCTTCTAAAGTCTGCGGATAAGTACTCCTTCTGTTTATGAGGCCAAAATATGCAGTTATTATATTAGAAAAGGATAATGCAAGTAATAGCGTTAAAAAAACAAGAATACCAACTCAAAAAATATTTAGGCCGTGAGAAGACTTCGCTACCAATATCACCGTCACATTCCTGATATAAATGACTATTATTTCTTGTAGAAGCGTGAACATCATGTGCGGGTTCCATTGGGGGTGGCTGTAAGAGGGGTGCTTAGTTTTCAGGGGATTTAACGCTATTGGCCATTGTTGTTGGTGGGGGGGTGGGTGCGAGCTCGGATAATTGGCCCGGTACAGCCCCACGGACCTCCGTTGGGGCCGGTCCCGGTCGGCCCATGCGGATCCAGCACCTCCCCCTGGCGCTTCGCTCGCATCCCATCGTGGGAGCTCCGCCCACCCAACTGCTGATTGCCCCTCTAACCCCTACCCTTCCATCTGTTCGCCCCCTTTTTCCCTCCTTTCCCTTCATTTTTTACCATTCCCACCTGCGTCCCACCTCCTTTTATGGTTGGTAGTCACCTCACACCAATCTGTGGGTGTTAGTCACACCATACTTCAATCCTGTGGGTGGTTATCACGCAGACCCATGCTTGTGGGTGGTATTCACCCAACATTTTCCATCCTGTTCGGTGGTAGCCATACCATACCATCTTTCGTGATAGTCAACCCGATACCCATTCTGTTGGTGGTAATTACCAGATTATTCTTCCTGTTGTGCAGTTTCTTTTCCATGCTGTGGGTGATAGATCACCTCTACCTATTTGTGGGTGGTAGGTCTCCACATGGCCTCTCCTGTGGTGGTACTCACCCCATGAAATTCTGTAGGAGGTAGTCACCACATAACCATCATGTTGGTGATAGTCGCCCCATGCCATCCTGTGGGTGGTAGTCACCCATACCCATCCTGTAGGTGGTAGTCACCCTATACCCATCCTGTAGGTGGTTAGTCACTCATACATCCGTATGAGTTTTTAGTCACCCCTTACCCAACCTGGGGGTTGTATTCACCCACTACCCATCCTGTGGGTAGTAGTCATCTCATACCCATCATGTGGGTGGTAGGCACCTCATACCCATGCAGTGGGTAGTAGTCACACCATACACATCCTGTTGGTGGTAGTCACTTCATACCCATCCTGTGGGTTGTAGTCACACAATTCCAATCCTGTGGGTAGTTGTCACCCCATACCCATCCTGTGGGTGGTGAGAGAGAGAGAGAGATTTCGTTCGGATTTTTAACCCCGGAGGGTTAGCCACGATAACCAGAAAAGTCAGTGCGTATCGAGGATGTCTAACTTATTTCCATTGGGGTCCTTAATCTTGTTCCCCAGGATGCGACCCACACCAGTCGACTAACACCCAGGTACCTATTTGCTGCTAGGTGAACAGGACAACAGGTGTAAGGAAACGTGTCGAATGTTTCCACCCGCAGGAATCGAAACCGGGCCTCCGTGTGTAGAAGCGGGAGCTGTTAAGCCGACCAGGCCACGGGCCATCATACCCATCCTGTGGGTGGAGTCAACTTGTACATCTATGCGCGTGACTGTTCCAGTCTGCCTCGTTGTGTCACGGTTTTCTGGTGTTTTCACGGTCGCTCTTACGTGCTAGAACTTTAATTTGTGTCATCAATCCTATACGTCTACATCCCTCTAGCGCCTGGAAACCAATCTTGGGCGGAAAACACTTATATACTAGTCAAAAAAGGAGGAATTTAGTGTGATTACCTAGCAGAGTTTACTGCCAGAGGGGAATATAGGCTGTTTTTTTTTTTTTTTTTTTTTTTTTTTTCCCCCCCCCATTTTTTTTTTTTTTTTTTTTTTTTTTTCCCCCTTTTTTTTTTTTTTTCCCCCCCCTTTTTCCCCCCCACGTGCTGAAAAAAATTAATAATATTTGAAACTTTGTGTTTCCTGAGGAAAGAAAGTCTCCCCTGAAGCATTGAGATACATAGTGTATAGTGTATCTATCATGTGGCTCCCTTAGTATATGATGATATAGGCTAAAGTGTCATTTGAAAACAGGTGAATTTTAAATGAAGTGAAAGCCTTTTGAGGCAGGTGCTAGAAGTCGGCCAGAACTTACCACAGGTCAGCTGTTTTAATAATTTCCTGGCTGCTAGTGTACTAGCATAAATCTAGTGATACCAGTAATGCAGAATACAGTGAGCGTAGTAGCAACTAACCAGTTTGAGAATTGTTACTTTAATGGAGTGGAGCTGACTTTCATTAGTTTCTTTTTCTTGAAATTACCAAGACCGTTTACTGTGAATTTCATATAACATGTAACGTTACCTGCGGTCGCAATATTACACAACGAGAAGCAATTATTTCTACAGAAAAGCGTCCTTCCTCACATTGCACCGTCAATCTAAAGTGATTATATAGCCATTTATTGTGGTGGAGACGGAAAAAACAAAAAAAGAGAAAAGCCAGATACAGCGATGATAAACAAAGAGGGTCGACTGTACGTCATTGTAGGAGCTGCAGATATCACGGCGCCTTCTAACATGCAAGTTTATACTTTTGTATAGTCAAATCACATATTACTCGGGTAGATCATTTCCAGTAGACCTTCATGTGTTAGCTCAGAAATCACCGACCAGTATGTTGAATTAGTGCCCCCACTGATCAGAGAGACGTACTGTTCCGAACCCTTGTCTGGTCGAACCCTTGACTGGTCGAAGCCCGGACTGTTTCAAACTAGTTTCGTTGGACATAAAGCAGACTGTAAACGGATGGGTTTGTAGGGCGCCCTTATAAGCACAAACATCTAAAATCAGGGAATGTGACGGTAAGTGCGGTCCCAAAAACAAAAAGAGTTAGAAACAGAAATACAAATAGCTAGAGCTTCCATTTAGGGTTATTAATATAATATTCAAGAGGTTGATAGTAGCATTGCAGTAAATTCAAAAACCATTCAAATCATTTGAAGCTGTGTGTAGTCTGTGGTCAGTCAAAACGGGCTTCCACATGGATAAATTGTCATTTTTTTGTGGGGCGGGGAATATTGGTGGCACGCTCCTTGTGCGCTATCCAGACTAGCTACAAGCTGTATTAAATCAGGAAGTGTTTTTGGGTATGCCCAAATGAGGAAATCTGTGGACTAGAAATCCACAGGGTATTAAAAGAGGATAACGTTTTCAGCTGCTTTCATAGAAGAAAATATGGAAGCTTTCAACAACAGATGGGAAACATAACAAAGTCTGGGCTGAATGGTACTGCCCTTGATACTGGCAATGTAGTCACAAACTGTAAGGCTGGAGGTGTGTCCTTGTAGTCAGTGAATGTGGGGCTGATAGTGCTTTCATGCGGAGACAGTAATGGTGAAGCTGGAGATGCTGTTCCTGGGAGACAGTAATGGGGAAGCTGGGAGATTTTGTACAGGTTAGTCGGGATTATATGCCGGAAGGAAATACATAATAAAAGACCTCTAGAGGACAGGAGCCATAGTTAGGGAACAAGTGTAGCTCAAAGTTAAGATAAAACCAATATTGCAAACTAGAAATACCGCAGGAAATAGAACAAAGAGGACTCCAATAGCAATAGTGAGGATAAATTACCGAAAACAACTGGTGGGAGCTCCATTGTTGGTGCTAGGGGAGGATCGGAATAAGACAGGGAAAAACATGCACCAAACAAGGGAATACAGTCACAGAACCCAAGGCAAACGGAAACCAAGCCTGTGCACATACTATGCACTTGGTATCTGCTGCATCGGGAAAAAAATCGTGGAAAAACAGTGGGACATGCAACTTATGACCACCCTAGAAACTGTCATGCCCATATGGACAAACAGGAAAATGCAAAATCCCTTCCTGTAAGCTTTTTCCACCCTGGAAATGTGTACCTCCTTCAGTAACAGGAAGACAGTGCTAAACTTAATTGCCAGGATACCATTTAAAGGGGACAAAAAAGATACAAAACATCCTGCCATGGGAAAACCTGGGTAGGCCACAGCCACTCAAGAGGGAGAAGTTTTTTAGTGCAGGGAAGGAAAAAAAACTGGAGGAAATGGCAAAAAATCGTACAAGAGCCAAATCCAGTCATTCCTGGAGTGGGAACCACAGTCGATGGCCTCACTCCAAACCAACAGATACAGATCTAATGCCGGAATAAAAATCCCCCCCCGTACCAAACAATGCCACCAGTCCGATAACATTCTTCTTTGCAAATATACAGGGTCTAAAGCCAGCAACAAACAATAAAAATACTTTCATCCTAGGCCTGCTTGCAGAGGGCAAAGGCAATGTTCGCGCTTTCACTGAGACCACATTAAGGATCACTTGGACAACGAATATGATACCAGGTTACAACCTATAACAGATGTGACAGAGTGAACAGGCAAAAGGGGGGGGTGGGCCTGTACATTGCAGAGGTCACTTGTTTGCACAGAACTGCTTAATGCTCAATTGACGTAGTGGATGTTTTAGCCAGTGTTAAAGGACGAGACCCAAAACCTAGTCATTGTGTAGTCTCAAGGCCCCGGATGCAACGTCCCATGCATTCCAGAACAGCTGTTAAAATTGACACTGTCTGGTAAAATCTTCCAGCTCTCTGCACCCAAACATCTTTGCTCCTGGGGGATTTCAATTGGCCACCTAATAATGAGGAATATAGCAATAATAATATTGTTGCAGTTACTAACAACCAGGAGGCAGCTCTGATGAAAAACTTCACACTCACACGAGCATTTTAAATCTCTTACACAAATTCAATTTAAAACCAGCAAATAATAGAGCCTACTAGCTGGGAGAATACAATAGACCTCATCTTCACTAATCATGATGTACTGATAAGATAATGTCCATATCAAAAACAATATACTCAGATCACAACATAATTGAGGTTCAGACATGTATGGTGGAGCCCAGACCGACAAAAATGAGACTAGTCACGAGGGCGCATTCACCATTCACTTCAATACAAAAAATAAAGTGGGACCAAGTAAACAAAGTCTAACCGATATATGCTGGGAAGATTCATACTAAGCAACACAGACCCCAACTTATGCCTAGAACAGGGTTAACTCGGTTGGCACTGCTGTATGCGCAAGGCTTATTCAACTCTAAGAAAAAGGAGAGTAGATGTAAAATAGAAAGAGACAGGCGCTCCCTTTTCAGGAGAGGGAATAAGACTACCAGAGCGGTCTACAAAGAGGTCAATATATCTGTAATGCGCAGGGAGACACTGTCAGAGAATAGCAAGCATCGAACTTAAGTAAAAAGAATCCTTTAGGAGTCAGGGAATCGGGGAAGGAACTAAAAGACATAAATGAAATCGAAGAACCAAAGTATATCTTTCTCCTAAGCCTATTCAAAAAATCTTCGAGAACAACGTCCAGTATTGGGCCCTACTTAAACAAGTGGTTCCTCCACAGATGACAGCAGGAAATGAGTGAGCTACTCAGTCCCAATATGACTCAGTTTTAGCAAGCGCTAAGCCAGACTGAGAGTCGGAAGATCAAAATGAATGTTTTATGAGAGAGCCACAAATTTGATTATATCATAAAGCCTATCCGATGTTATCCTGACGCAAATGACTTGAACAGGCGATAGATGACATGGCCGCCCATGCCCACTCTGCCCCAGGGCCCGGACTCATGGAAACTCTGTGTTCATCAAGAACTGCAAGAAGCCCCCTATCGGCCTTTTTCCATCCTATGCGAAGGGAGCGGGACCGGGGGGTTGTCCCTAGTTACTAAAACAACAGTCTAGGCCCCACTCCACAAAGGGGCAGTAAAAGCAACAGCAAAGACCTACTGGACCAATAGCACTAACATCCCGTATCATAAATAAATGTCTTGAAAGGGTCCTAAGAAGCAGATCACCACCCATCTAGAAACCCATCAGTTACACAACCCAGAGGGCAACATGGGTTAGAACAGGTCCGCTCCTGTCTGTTCAAGACTACTGGATCACTTCGGACAAGGTCCGCTAAATGCACTAGAAGACAAAAAGAATGCAGATGTAATATATACAGACTTTGCAAAATGCCCTCGACAGTGTGACCCATGGCGTAAAGGGATAAATGGACGCGCTAAAGTGAATAACAGGAAAAGTTCGGGACGATGGATCTATATTGCCTCACTAACAGAACACAGAGAGTAGTCGTCCAAACAGAGTAAAGTCCGAAGGCATCTACGGTGAAAAGCCTATGTTCCACAAGGCCACAGTACTAGCTCCCATCTTGGTTCCTCATTTCCTCGTTATCGACATAGACAAGGGGATGTCTGCCACAGCACCGTGCTTTCTCTTCCTTTGCAGATGACACACGTATCTGCATGACAGTGTCATTCCAGTGCCGGGGACACGCATGGCTCCAGGCGGACATCCACCCAATCTTTCAGTGGGCTGCAGAAAACAATATGAAGTTCAACGATGAGAAATTTCAATTACTCAGTATGGTATACATGAGCGAAATTAAATCTTTCAACAGAGTACAAAACAATTTCTGGCCACAAATAGAGCGTGTCACACCAAACGTCTAAGACCTGGGAGTGATTATGCGGAGGATCTCAACTTTTCAAAAGACCATAACATTGTTTCTAATCGCATCTGCTAGAAAATTGAAGTGATGGATAACGAGAAGACTTCAAAACTAGGGAGGCCGTTGCCCATGAGGAAACTCTACATGGTCACTTGTTCTATCTAGGCTGGAATATTGCTGCACTCTAAACAGCACCTTTCAAGGCAGAGTGAATTGCCGACCTAGAAATGTACAGAGAACTTTCACGGCGCGCATAAACGGAGATAAAACACCTCAAGTACTGGGAGCGGCTTGAGGTTTTAGACCTGTATTCCTGGAACGCAGGAGGAGAGATAAATGATTATATACACCTGGAAAATCTAGAGGGACTAGTACCCCGAACTTGCCACGGAATTCACATCACTCGAAGCAAAAGATTGGCAGACGATGCACATCCCCCAATGAAAAGCAGGGTGTCACTAGTCGTTAAGAGACCATACAATGAGTGTCAGGGGGTCCGAGACTGTTCAACTGCCTCCAGCACACTAAGGGGGATTACCAACAGACCCCTGGCAGTCTTCAAAGCTGGCACTGGACAAGCACCCTAAAGTCCAGTTCCGGATCAGCCAGGGCTGTGGCTCGTACCCGTTGGTTTGCGTGCAGCCAGCAGCAAAGCCTGGTTGATCAGGCTCTGATCCACCAGGAGGCCTGGTCACAGACCGGGCCAGCGGGGGCGTGACCCCCGGTACTCTCTCCAGGTAAAAAATAATACTCCAGGTATGTCTGATGACTTGATGCTAGTAAAATAAGAGGTACTGCCTAGATATCCTTACTTACTTAGCGGTGTCCTATCTACTCTTTTTTCGTTGTTTTATGAACTTATGCTAGGAGAACATGACAGTATGTCTGATGACTTATGATTGGATATTAAGAGGTATACTGTATGTCATGTTATATTTTATGATCCTTTGGCTAGTGAACATGATATTATCGCTGATGGGCTTAATTGATTATAGTGAATTGTGAGATGTACGCCTTGATGGTGCTTTGAGGTATGTTCTTATGAACATAGAATTAGAAACTTAGAATAATATTTTTAGTTATTTAGTACAAGACTAGCATGTCTGGTCTTGTTATTTTTTTTTATATGAATCATTCATGACAGTATGCTCTGATGGCTTTATGCTAAGGGTGAACATAAGATGATATGTCCTAGAAATGAACATATTAATGCACTAATAGGAACCTACGTGAATTATTAGCCTGATGGCATAAATAATTATGCTATGAATAGGAGTGGTTGCCTCCTCGTCTGGATGGCTTATATGCTAGTAGAACATTTAGTTTGAACATGAACAGTATGCCTGGCTGATTGGTTATGCTAGGAACTGAGGACAGTAAACTGAAGACTATGACTCAAAGAACATGATTTATGCTTGAGGGCTTTATGCTCGAACATTTGAGTTGAGGAGTATGCCTCCTGATGGCTTGCTTCTCTTAAGGCAAAACATATACAGTATGCATATGAAGAGGCTCTAATGTTAAGAACATTAACAGTTTGCTAGATATTTAGCTAAGAACATGACAGTCCAGTATGCCTGATGGCTTTATGCTAGGCACATGACAGTATGGCCTCCTGACGACCTTAAACTAGGTGCATGACAATATGCCCCTGATGGATTAATGCTAGGACAAAACATTATGCCTGATTTGACTTAGACTTAGCAAACATGACGGTATGCTGATGGTTAATCAAAAACACATAACAGTATGCCTGATGGCTATGCTATTAACATGGACAGTATGCCCGATGGCTTATGCTAAAAAACTTGAGAGTATTGTCTTGATTTCTTATGCTAAGAAATGACAAGTATGCCTGATTGCTTATGGTAGGAACATGTACAGTCCCCATCCTAATGGCTTATTAAGGAGCAAAGATTTATGCCTGATGACTTATGTAGGAACATGACAGTATGCCTCATGCTTTATGCTAGGAGCAATGAGAGAGTTTGCTCAGATGGCTTATGCTAGCAACAAAACATTATGCTGATGACTTAGGCTAGGGGGACATGACAGTATGTCTCAAAACTCCAGGACCGTCGCGTTAACCACTGGACAGCTGGTTCCAGGGCCTCCTAAACGCAAGGTCTGGAGTTTTGAGGACTCTCTGATTCGGGTTCTATCCCTGCCGATGGTATGGTTTATGACAGTGTTGCCTATGGCTTATGCTAGAACATGACAGTATACCTGGTGGCTTAAGCAAAAAAACACATGACAGTATGGCTGATGGGCTTATGCTATTAACCATGACAGTAAAACCTGATGACTTATGCTGGAAACATGACAGTATGCCTGAGGGCTTATTTGCTAGGAGCATGACTCAGTGTCCAGATGGCTTATTGCTAGGAAGAAAATATTATGCTTGATGACTTATGCTAGGAAAATGACAGTTTGCCTAAGGACTTATGCTAGGAACTTGACAGTAGCTCATGACTTATGGTAGGAAAACTTGGACAGTATGCCTGAGGCTTATGCTAAGAAGATGACAGTATGCTAATGACTTATGATAGGAACATGACACGTTATGCCTGATGAACTTATGCTAGGAGCATGACAGTATGCCTGGATGGCTACGCTAGAAACAAAAAACATTATGCCTGATGACTTTATGCTAGGTACATGACAATATGCCTGATGGCCTATGGTAGGAAATATGACAGGATGCCTCATAATGGTTAGTCTGGGAACATACCATTTATGTTGAATGGACTTATGCTAGGAGCATGACCATTATTATTATTATAATCAAAGGGTATGCCCTATGATGACTTATGCTAGAACATAAACATTATGCCTGAGACCTTTTGCTAGGAAACATGACAGTATGGCCTGATGACTTATGCTAGGAGCATAAGAGTATGCATGATAGGCTTATGCTAGCAACCATATTCATTATGCCTGGAAATATAAAACACATATGCAGTATAATGTGTTCCTTTATGAACAACGTTTCGCCCACAAGTGGGCTTTTTCAAGTCAGAAACAGATCTACCTGGGGTTGTTGTTTTGTTGTAGGTTTAGCCAGTACTTCCGGCCTGGGTCTTCTCCAGATGGAGACCCGGCGGTGGCCTTCCCGGGCGAGGGGTGTCGTTCATCTCTTACTTCTGTTATTCTTTCTTGGGAACTCCAGTGGGTGGTTGACTTCTTCTTTCTTGCGGTTGACTCCCAAGTGAGGAAGTTTCTTCTCGTTTAGCAGCATAGGAGGGCGGAAGGCAGCAATTTAATAGGGTTGTTTTGGAGCCACACCCCAGCTTTGCAAGGGCAGCAAAGTGCTGGGGAGGAAAACTTACCTTCACGGTGAATTGATCATTGAAGTCATGCCTAGATGAGGGTACCGTCTTCGGCAGCTCCATTCTGGAGAGTCCTGTATTTCTTCCTTGTGGTGTAGTCGGTTGCCACAAAAGCGGTTGACTTTTTGAGAGTAGGTTGATCAGAATCGTGGTGAATAATCGAGTTGAGTCGTAGGTGAAACTTGACGTTCCCGTTGTGGGGAGGCGTTGAATAATTTCTGGTGTGTCATTGCTCTCTCATTCTGGTTGGTGTGTGAGATATAACACCAGGCAAGCACTGGACTTCTTGAGAAGGAAAGTGGCGTCGGTTAATTTAGTACGTAGGAAGCATCCCAAGGCCTCTGTTGGTTTTAACCATTCTTGGCTGGTGGCTGAGACGATTGAGGTGAGGCGTCGATTGGGTCCGTTGTGACGGAATATGGAAGCAGGTTCTGGTGGACTCTCATTGGTGGAATCGGTCGGCGTCTCATTGGGTCTCTGATTGGTCCATCATCTGTGTCGGGAAGGAAGGGTTGTAGGTAGCGGTGGAGCAGCAGGTAACGTTGGCTACATTTGCGTGGATTTATGATCTCTGTGGAAGTGAGATGCAGGGAATGTGAAACCCAGGAATGTTGTTGAGCTTGAAGAGTTCGTTAATTGGTGGTGTGAAGGAACCAGGTTCAGCTACATTCTGCACATGAGCATACATGATACAGTAAAAGAATCTTGATTGAGTCGCCCTGCGAAGAAGTGTAGATGCAGCTTGATTTGTAGCTTGAGAATTTGGTAGTATCTGCTTGAAGCTTGGTAATAGCAGCATTATGTAGTCGCTTGTGCAGTGGGGTTTGTTTTTTTTTGTTGTTTGGAGTTGTTTCTTAAGTTATATCTCGTCTGGTGGGCACTTGGGCTAGCAAGAAATATGGTGATCATTCTTGCAGTAGTCAAGCATTTTGGGTGGAGAGGCAGTAGTGCACGTCTTGAGTCATGACCTTCTTTGGCCGCAGGTGGAGCAGAACTTCTGAGTTTTGGCAGGGCAGTCTTTGGTGGTATGTAGGTATGAGTAACATGTGGAACACTGTGGAATTTAATGAATTTTTCTGCTTCGATGGAAGGCTGGATTGGGATGTGGAAGTAGTGAATAGCCAAGTCCCTCAGCGAGAGCTCTGCTGGCCATGGTTGACGTCACTGAAGGTACTTCAGCATGGGGAGGCATTGGGTATTTTGGTTTAAAGAATTCCACCTTGGCCAAGGGTGTCTGTGCTTTCAATGGACGACTTGATTTCTTCGGAGAGCCTGGGCAGTGGATGAAGCCTGTCGAAGTCTCTTGAGGAACACAGTTCTCCTGGCCCTCACGAAACTGGGGAAAAAGTCAATGGACATTAAATCCCTGACTTCGTAGAGTGGTTGAAGCAGTGGTGGTAATGGTTTTTCGCCTCGTTGCCGTCGTACAGACGTCAACGCAAGGCCTCTTTGAGTGACAGAATTGCATTAGGGGGCTTGTAGGGCAAATTCCTAACTCGTTTATTTTACCGTCCGTTTTTCTCCAGTTTTTGGTGCACAAGAAGTCGTTTACACTCTTTCTTGGGAAAATAATTGTCAAAGATATACCCTCAAACTACAAACTGAGAAAAGAATGATTTACTGGAAAATTGCCCTTTGGGGTAATGTCATTCTTTAATATGGGGTACGTAAGGTTGTTTAGGAACTTGGTGCCGTGAGAACAATGTAATTCTAATTTGGACCGTTGATTTCCTCTAAAATTACCTTATCGTTATTTTCACAAAAATAAAGTTTGTTAGTTCTGGATATGGCAAAAAAAATCCTGCCTTTACTACCACACATACTCCGAAGTATTTGAAATATTTTCCAAAAACTCAACGGTAAAAATAGAGAATCATTATTCTACAGTTTCTGTGAATATTATTCCATTTAATTAAGTAATAAGGAAGCACGTTGTCCTTTTAGGTGAATAAGTTACTTCGAGATATCGGCCGGGAACGCCGGCCGGCCCCCGTCTCAAAAAAAAAAAAAAAAAAAAAAAAAATCGCGGAAAATCGCGTTTTGTTTGGGTGTATTTACTTAGTAAACTGAATGTTCTAGTTGCAGTATCCTCTTCAAAAACACCGTTTTTCTCTTATCGATGCGACCTGGGGCAGTAAATTGAACACTCTTTATTATCGAAATATTCCCGATAATCTTGCCCATATTATGGCCTCTTTTATTCAAGTCTCTAGGAGTATATAAAAATGGTTTGTATGTTATTTAGGTGGTTTTTTATATCATTTAGATCAATTCTGATAGATAAAATAAGCCGTTAGAGTTGATATATATGCTTGATATAAGCGTAATATATGGGTGTGATCCTGCTGGCTCTCTCTGAGCGGGAAACACTTGCCAAGGCGTCCCCCGGGGTACTGGTTCCCGGTTGTCTCTAAGTCTGCGGATAAGTCCCACCTTACTGTTTTTTGCATGCCAAATAGTCAGTTATTATTATTAGAAAGATAATGCAAGAAAAAAAGGCGATAAAAAAACAAGAAAACAACTCCAAAAAAAATATAAGGCCGTAGAGCAGCCTCCCCCCCCCCCCCCCCCCGCATACCAATATCACCGTCACCATACCTGATATAAATGACTATAATTTCTTGTAGAAACGTCGTAGAACATTCATTCTGGTACCATTGTGTTGCCAAAGAGTTGAGCTATTTTTCAGTATATATAACTCAATTTCCATATTTTTTTGATTTTTGGGTGAGCGCGCACGGAAAATTGCCCTACAGCCCCCTTACCCACCCTTTGGGTGGTAGTCACCCCATACCCATCTTATGGTTGGTAGTCACCTCACACCAATCCTGTGGGTGGTAGTCACACCATACTCATCCTGTGGGTGGTAATCACTCCATACCCATGCTGTGGGTGGTAGTCACCACATATCCATCCTGTTGGTGGTAGCCATACCATACCCATCCTTTCGTGATAGTCACCCTATACCCATTCTGTTGGTGGTAATTACCATATAATCTTCCTGTTGATGGCAGTCTTCTCATTCTCATGCTGTGGGTGATAGTCACCTCATACCTATCTTGTGGGTGGTAGTCACCACATGCCTCTCCTGTTGGTGGTACTCACCCCATGAACATTCTGTAGGAGGTAGTCACCACATAACCATCATGTTGGTGATAGTCGCCCCATGCCATCCTGTGGGTGGTAGTCACCCATACCCATCCTGTAGGTGGTAGTCACCCTATACCCATCTTGTAGGTGGTAAGTCACCTCAACCCATCCTATGAGTGTTTTAGTCACCCCCTACCCCAACCTGGTGGGTAGATATTCACCACATAACCCATCTCTGTGGTTATAAGTAGTCATCTTCATACCCATCATGTGGGTGGTAGGCCCTCATACCCATGCGTGGGTAGTAGTCACACCATTACACATTCCTGGTTGGTGGTTCACTTCATACCATCCTGTGGGTTTGTGTCACACAATTCCAATCCTGGGGTAGTTGTCACCCCATTTACCCCCATTCCTGTGGGTGGTAGAGAGAGAGAGAGAGATTTCGTTTCGGATTTTTAAACCCGGAGGGTTAGCCACCCAGGATATCACAAGAAAGTCAGTGCGTCTCGAGGACTGTCTAACTTATTTCCATTGGGGTCACTTAATCTTGTTCCCCAGGGATGCGACCCACACAGTCGAACGGAACACCCAGGTACCTATTGCGGCTAGTGGTGACAGGAAACAGGTGTAAGGAAACGTGTCCGAATGTGTCCACCCGCCAGGATCGAAACCGGGCCTACGTTGTTGTGAAGCGGGAGCTTTAGCCACCAGGCCACGGGCCTATCATACCCATCCTGTGGGTGGAGTCAACTATTGTACCCCATCCCTATAGCGCGTGACTGTCAGCGTTGCTCGTGTCGTGCTCCCGGTATTTCTGTTGTTTTCCGGTCGCTCTTAAGTGCTAGAACTTTAATTTGTGTCATCAATCCTATAAATACTTCCCTCTAGCGCCTGGAACATCTTGGGCGGAAAACATTATATACTGAGTCAAAAAAAAAGGAGAAATTAGTGTGCATTAACCTAGCAGAGTTACTGCCAGAGGGGAATCATAGGCCGTTTCCCAGATCGTGAAAAAAATAATAATATTTGAACTTTTGTGTCAGAGGTAAGAAGTCTCCTGAATAAGCATTGAGTATACTAGTGTATAGTGTATCTACAGTGGCTCCCTAGTTATGATGATAAAGGCTAAAGTGTCATTTGATAAACGGTGAATTTGTAAATGAATTGTTAAGCCTATAGAGGCAGGTGCAGAAGCGCGCCAGAAAAACTTACCACAGGTCAGCGTTTTTAATAATTTTCCTGGCCTGCTAGTGGGTTTACTCGCATATAATCTAGTGATACCAATAAATAGCAGAATTCAGTGTTGTAGTAGCAACTAACCCAGTATTATAATGGTACTTAATGGAAGTGGAGTGAATTTCTTTAGTTTTGCTTTTTCTTGAAATACCAGACGTTTACTGTGGAATTTCATATAACCTGTAGTTACAGCGGGTCGCAATATACACAACGAGAGCAATTATTACTACAGAAAAGCGTCCTTCCTCCAAAATTTGCACCAGTCATCTATAGTGATATAAGCATTTTCATTTGTGGTGGAGACGGAAAAAAAACAAAAATAGATAAGCCAGAAGATACAGCGATTGATAAACAAAGGAGGTCGAACTGTAGTCATTGATAGGCAGCTGGCCAGATATCACCGCCTCTTCACAGCAAGTTATACTTTTTTGTAATCAGTCAAATCCACATATTACTCGGGGTTTAGCTAATTTCCGTAGATCCTTCATGTGTTAGCTCAAAATCACCCGACCAGTATGTTTTTAAATAAGTGGACCCACTGATCAGAGCAGATCGACTGGTCCGAACCCCCTTGACTGGTCCGAACCCTTGACTGGTCCGACACGGGACTGGTTTCAAAACAGTTTCGTTGGACAATAAAAGCAGCTGTAAACGATGGGTTTTGTAGGCGACCTTATAAACACAAACATATAAAAATCAGGAATGTGGGACGGTAAGCTGTCCTATATACAAAAAGAAAGAGTTAGAACACCAGAAATAAAAAATAGCTAGAGCTTCATTAAGGTTATTAAATATAATATTTCAAGAGGTTGCTAGTAGAATTGCAGTAAATCAAAACATTTTCAATCATTAAGAAGCTGTCGTGTAGTCTGTGGTCAGTCAAACAAAACGGGCTTCCACATGGATATAAATTGTCATTTTTGTGGAAATTGGTGTCACGCTCCTTGTGCAGATATCCCAGCAGAAATAGCTACAAGCAGTATTAAAACAGAGAAGTGTTTTTGGGTATGCCCAAATGGGGAAAATCTGTGGACTAAAATCACAAGGGTTATTAAAAGAGGATAACATCAAAGCTGCTTTCATAGAAAACCTGGAACGCTTTCTACAACAGACGGGAACATAAAAAGTCTGGGCGAATGGTACCTGCCCTTGATTATGGCATGTAGTCACAAACTGTAAGGCTGGAGGTGATGTCCTGGTAGTCAGTAAATGTGGGGTTGATTGTGCTGTCCTGGGAGAAGTAATGGTGAAGCTGGAGATGCTGTCCTGGGAGACAGTAATGTGAAGCTGGAGAGATTTTTGTCCAGGGTAGTCGGGAATTATATGCCAGGAAGGAATACATATAAATGACCTCAGAGGACAGGGAGCCATAGTAGGGAAAAAGTGTAGTCAATGATAAGATAAGACCATATTGCAAAAACTAGAAATACCCGCAGGAAATAGCAAAAAAGAGGACTCCAATAGCAATAGTGAGGATAAATTAACAAAAACAACTGGTTGGGAGCTCCATTGTTGGTGCTAGGCGAGGATAGGGAATAACGACAGGGAAACATGCACCACAGGGAAAATACAGTCACAGAACCCAAGGCAAACGGGGAAACAAGGCCTGTGCACATACTATGCACTTGGTATCTGCTGGCATGGGAAATCTGGCAAAACAGATGGGACATGCAACATATGACCACCCTAAGAAAATGTATGCCCCATATGACACAGGGATAATGCAAACTCCCTTCCTGTAAGCTTTTTCACCCTGAAATGTGTACCTCTTCAGTACAGGAAAGGACTGTGCTATATATCTTAAATTGCCAGGCATACCATTTTAAAGGGGACTCCAAAAAAGATACAAAACATCCTCAGGCCATGGAAACCTGGGTAGCCACAGGCACTCAAGAGGGAGAAGTTTTATAGTGCAGGAAGGAAAAAAAAAACTGGCAGGAACTTGCCAAAAATCGTACACCTAAATCCAGTCATTCCTGGAGTCGAACACAGTCGATGGCCCACTCCAAACCACAGTACTGATACTAATGACGGAAAAAAAAATCCCCTCCAGTACCAACAAAAACCACCATACCGATAACATTTTCTTTGCAAAATATACTGGGTCTAAGCCAGCAACAAACAATAAATTACCTTTCACTTGGACTGCTTGCAGAGGCAAAGCAATGTTCGCGGCATTTCACTGAGACCCACAATAAAGGATCACTTGGACACGAAATATGGATCCCAGGTTACAACTATACAGATGTTACAGAGGTGAACAGGGCAAAAAGGGGGGAGGTTGGCTTTTTTTTTTGGTACATTTTGCAGAGTCACTTGTTTGCACAGAACTGCTTATTGCCTCAAATGAGTAGTGAAGTTTTAGCAGTAAAGGTTGAGGAACCAAAACCTATCATTGTGAGTAGTCTACAAGCCTCGGATGCAACATCCCAGCAATACCAGGAACAGCTGTTTAAAAATTGACCACTGTATCTGGAAAAATCTTCCAGCTCCTGCACCCAACATTTGCTCCTGGGGGATTTACAACTAAGGCACCTAAAATGGTGGAATAAGCAAAATAATATTGTTGCAGTAATAACAACAGGAGGCAGCTCTGATGAAAAACTCACACTCACACGAGCTTTTAAATCTCTGCACAAATTCAATTTAAAACCAGCAAATAAAGAGCCTACTAGACTGGAGAATACACTAGACCTCATCTTCACTAAAATGATGATCTGAACAGAAAGTCACCATATCAAAAAACAATATACTCAGATCACAACTAATTGGGTTAGACATGTATGCGTGGAGCCCACCAGCGACAAAATTGAGGACTAGTCACGACGGTGAGCATTCACCAAATTCAACTTTCAAAAAACAAAAACATAAAGTGGGTCAAGTAAACCAATCTTAACCGATATAGGCTGGGAAGATTATACTAAGCAACACAGACCCACTTATGCCTAGAACAGATTAACTCGGTGGCACTGATGTATGCGCAAGGGCCTTATTCCTTTTTCTAAGGAAAAAGGAGGAGTAGATGTAAAATAGAATGGAGGACAGGCGCTTCCCTTTACAGGTGATGGAAAAGAATAAAACAGAGCGCTAAAAGAGGTCCAAAATATATCTGAAATGCCGCAGGTGGAGACACTGGTCAGAGGAAATAGCAAGCATCGAACTTAATCTAAAAGAATCCTTTAGGAGTCATGAATCGCGGAAAAGAACTAAAAAGCCATTAAATGAAATGGAAATGAATCCCAAAGTATTTCTTCTCCTATGCCAAATCAAAATCGGGAACAACGTCAGTATTGGGCCCTACTTAAAACAGTGGGCTCCTACACTGATGGACAGCAAGGAAATGAGTGGAGCTACTCAAGTCCCAATATGACTCAGTTTTTAGCAAGCGCTCTAACCAGACTGAGAGTGAAGATCAAAATGAAATTTTTTATGAGAGAGCCACAAATTGATTAAACACAAGCCTATCGATGATTATCCTGGACGCCAAATGACTTCTCGAACAGGCGGATAAATGACATGCCCATGCACTTGCCCCAGGGCCAGACTCATGGAACTCTGTGTTCATCAAGAACTGCAAGGAAGCCCCTATCACGAGCTTTTCCATCCTATGGAGAGGGAGCATGGACACGGGGGTTGTCATCAGGTTACTAAAAAAAACAGACATAGCCCCACTCCCACAAAGGGGGCAGTAAAGCAACAGCAAAGAAACTACAGACCAATAGCACTAACATCCCATATCATAAAAATCTTTGAAAGGTCCTAAGAAGCTCCAAGATCACCACCCATCTAGAAACCCCATTCAGTTACACCAACCCAGGGGCAACATGGGTTTAGAAACAGGTCGCTCCGTCTGTCTCAATACTGGTCACTACGACAAAGGTCCTAAATGACTAGAAGGACAAAAAAGAATGCAGATTGTAATATATACAGGAACTTTGACAAAAGGCCTTCGACAAGTGTGACATGGCGTAATAGCGCTAAAATGCGCGCTAAGAATAAACAGGAAAAGTCGGTCGATGGATCTATTAATTCATCATAACAGAACACAGAGAGTAGTCGTCAACAGAGTAAGTCCGAGGCAGCTACGGTGGAAAAAGCTCTGTTCCACAAGGCACAGTACTAGCTCCCATCTTGTTCCTCATCCTCATATCCGACATAGACAAGGATGTCAGCCACAGGACCGTGTCTTCCTTTGCAGATGACACACGAATCTGCTTGACAGTGTGTCTTCCATTTGCAGACCCACTGCAAGGCTCAGGCGGACATCAACCAAATCTTTCAGTGGGGCGTGCAGAAAAACAATATTGAAGTTCACCGATGAGGAAATTTCAAATACTCAGATTTGGTAAACATGAGGAAATTAAATCTTATCAGAGTACAAAAACAATTCTGGGCCAACAAAATAGAGCCGGAAACACCAACGTCAAAGACCTGGGAGTGATTATGTCGGACGGCCCCGGGATCTCAACTTCAAGGACCATAAAATTGTCATCAAGCATTGCTAGAAAAATGACAGGGAGGATGGTTAAACGAAGAACCTTCAAAAAAACTAGGGAGGCCAAGCCCATGGATTGACACTCTTTCAGGTCACTTGTTCTATCTAGGCTGGAATATTTAGCTGCACTCAACAGCACATTTCAAGGCGGTGAAATTGCCGACTAGAAAATGTACAGAGACTTTCACGGCGCATAACGGAGATAAAAAACACCTCTATTACTGGAGCGCTTGAGGTTTCTAAACCTGTATTTCCCTGGAAGCAGGAGGGAGAGATACATGATTATATACACCTGGAAAATCCTAGAGGGAACCTAGTACGAACTTGCCCCCCCCCCTCCCCCTCGCCCAAATCACTCCACTACGAAAGCAAAGACTTGGGCAGACGATGCCACCATCCCTCCAATGAAAAGAAGGGTGGTCACTAGCACGTTAAGAGACCATACAATAAGTGTCAGGGGCCCGAGACTGTTCAACTGCCTCCCAGCACACATAAGGGGGGATTACCAACAGACCCCTGGCAGTCTTCAAGCTGGCACTGGACAAGCACCTAAAGTCAGTTCCTGATCAGCCGGGCTGTGGCTCGTACGTTGGTTTGCGTGCAGCCAGCAGCAACAGGCTGGTTGATCAGGCGCTGATCCACCAGGAGGCCTGGTCACAGACCGGGCCGCGGGGGCGTTGACCCCCGAAACTCTCTCCAGGTAAACTCCAGGTGTAGTCACCCCATACCCAACCTCTGGGTGGTAAAGGCTAAAGTGTCATTTGAAAACAGGTGAATTTGTAAATGAAGTGATAAGCCTATAGAGGCAGGTGCCAGAAGTCGCCAGAAACTTACCAGGTCAGCTGTTTTTAATAATCTTCCTGGCCTGCTAGTGTACTCGCATATAATCTAGTGATACCAGTGAATAGCAGAATACAGTGTTGTAGTAGCAACTAACCAGTATTATAATGGTACTTAGTGGAGTGGAGTGACTTTCATTAGTTTCTTTTTCTTGAAATACGAGACGTTACTGTGAATTTCATTAAAACCTGTGATACCAGCGGTGGTCTCAATTATACACAACGTGAAGCAAATTATTTACTATCAGAAGCGTCCTTCCTCCAAATTGCACCAGTCAACTATAGTGATAATATAGCTTTTATTGTGGTGGGGGAGACGGAAAAAACAAAATAGAAAAGCCAGAATACAAGCGATGGATAAACAAAGAGGTCGAATGTACGTTCATTGTAGGAGCTGCCAGATATCACGGCTCTTCAAACACGCAAAAGTTATACTTTTGTATCAGTCACATCACATATTACTGGGTAGATTAATTTCCTGTTAGCTCCTTCAGGTGTTAGCTCAAAATCACCGACCAGTATGTTTTTAAATAAGTGACCCACTTATATCAGAGCAGAATCGACCTGGTACCGACCCTTGACTGGTACTGAACCCTTGACTGGTGAACCTTGACTGGTCCGAAACCCGGGACTGGCTTTCAAAAACAGTTTCGTTGGACAATAAAGCAGACTGGTAAACGGATGGGTTTGTAGGTTGCCCTTATAAAACACATACATATAATAATCGGAACGTGACGGTAAGCTCGTCCAATATAACTCAAATTAGAGTTAGAAACAGAAAATACAAATATGCTAGGAGCTTCATTTAAGGTTATTAATATAATATTCAAGAAGGTTGGCTAGTAGAAATTGCAGTAATCATGACCATTCAAAAAATCATTATGAAGCTGTGTGTAGTTTAGACGTGTTGTTTCAGTCAAACAAACGGGCTTCCACATGGATGAATTGTAATTTTTGTGGAAATTGGTGTCATGCTCTTGTGCAGATATCCCTGAATGCTACAAGCAGGTATTAAACAGAGAAGTGTTGGTTTGGGTATGCCCAACAAATGAGGAAAAATCGTAGACTAAAATCACAAAGGGTATTAAAAAGAGGACAACATCAAAGCTGACTTTTCATAGAAAAACCTGGAAGCTTTCTACAAAGATGGGAACATAACAAAAAAGTCTGGGCTGAATGGTACTGCCTTGATACTGTGCATGTAGTCACAAACTGTAAGGCTGCGAGCGTTGATGTCCTGGTAGTCAGTAAATGTGGGGCTGATAGGGCGGTTCCTGGGAGACAGTAATGTGAAGCTGGAGGTGCTGTCTGCAGGAGACAGTAATGGTGAAGCTGGAGATACTGGTCCTGGGAGACAGTTAATGCGTGAAGCTGGAGGTGCTGTCTGGGAGACAGAAATGGTGATGAAGCTGGAGGATACTGTCCTGGGAGGACAGTCATGGTGAAGCTGGAGATTTTGTCAGGTAGTCGGGAATTATACACAGGAAGGAATACATATAAATGACTCATAGAGGACAGGAGCCCATAGTAGGAAACAAGTGTAGTCAATGATTAAGATAAACAATATTGCCAAACTAGAAATACCGCAGGAAATAGCTAAACAAGAGGACTCCAATAGCAATAGTGAGGATAAAATTACCAAAAAACAAAACTGGTGGAGTCCATTGTTGGTGCTAGGAGGATAGGGTAAGACAGGGAAAACATGACACCCAACAGGGACTAAAGTCACAGAAACCCAAGTCTAAACGGGAAACCAAGCCTGGTGCACATACTATGCACTATGGTATCTGCAGGCATGGGGGGTAATCTGGAAAAACAGATGGGACGTGCAACTATGACCACCCCTAGAAAATGTCATTGCCCATATGGACAACAGGAGAATGCAACTCCCTTCCTGAAGTTTTTCACCTGAAATGTTGTACCTCTTCAGTACAGGAAAGACGTCTATAACTTAAATTGCCAGCATCATCATAAGCGCCCCCCCCATTTTTGGACAAAAAGATACACAACATCCGGCATGGGAAAGAAACCTGGGTAGCCACAGCACTCAAGAGGGGAGGAGGTTTATTAGTGCCAGGAAGGGAAAAAAAACTGGCAGGAAAAATGGCAGAATATGTACACCAATCCAGGCCATTCCCTGGAGTGGGAACACAGTCGATGGCCCTCCACTCCAAACCAACAGATACAGATTTACTAATGAGCCGGAGAAAAAAAAATCCCCCCCAGATACCAACAATACCACAGTCCGAATAACATTCTCTTTGCAAATATACAGGGTCTAAGCAGCAACTAACAAACCAAAAATACCTTTCATCCGTGACTGCTTGCTGAGGCAAAGGCAATGTTCGCGGCTTTCACTGAGACCCACATAAAGGATTCACTTGGACAACGAAATAGGGAATCCCAGGTTACAACCTATACAGATGTGAACAGAGTGAACAGGCAAAAGGGGGGGTTGGGCCTGTACATTGACAGATTCAACTTGTTTTGACAGAACTGCTTAATGCTCAAAGACGTAGTGGAAGTTTTAGCAGTAAAGGTCGAGGAACAAAAAAACTAGTCTTGTGGTAGTCTAAAGCCTCCGGATGCAACCATCCCAGCAATTCCAGGGAAACAGCGGGTTTAAAAATTGACCACTGTCTGGAAAATCTTTCCAGCTCCCTGCACCCAACATCTTTGCTCTGGGGTATTTCAACTTAAGGCAACCAAAATGGAGGAATATAGCCAAATAATATGTTGCAGTTAATAAACACCAGGAGGCAGCTCTGATGAAAACTCAACCTCACACGAGCTTTTAAATCTCTGCACAAAATTCAATTGAAACCAGCATATAATAGAGCCTACTAGACTGGGAGAATTACACTAGACCTCATCTTCATACGATGAATGATCTGGCATAAGAAATGTCACCATATCAAAAACAATATACTCAAGATCACAAACATAATTGAGGTTCAGACATGTATGCGTGGAAGGCCCCGACCGACAAAATGAGAACTAGTCACTCGGAGGGAGCATTCACACAAATTCAACTTCAATAACAAAACATTAAAGTGGGACCGGTTAACAAAGTCCTAACCGATATAAGCTGGGAGATATACTAAGCAAAACAGACCCAAAATATATGCTAGAACAGATTAAGCTCCGGTGGCACTCGATTGTATGCACAAGGCACTTATTACTCTAAGAAAAAGGAGGAGTAGTGTAAAAATAGAAAGAGTCAGGCGCCGCTCCCTTTACAGGCGTCGGTTAAAGAATAACCAGAGCGGCTAAAGAGGTCAATATATCTGAAATGCGCAGGGAGACACTGGTCAGAGAAACAGAGTAACAAAAACAAATTCTGGCTCACAAAATAGAGCGAAACACCAACGTCAAAGACCTGGAGTGATCATGTCGGAGGATCTCACCTTCATGGACAATAACGATTGTATCAATCGATCTGCTAGAAAAATGACAGGATGGATAAATGAGACAACTTCAAAACTAGGGAGGCCAAGCCCATGATGACACTCTTCAGGTCACATTGTTATATCTAGGCTGGAATATTGTCTGCCACACTAACAGCACCTTTCAAGGCCAGGTGAAATTGCCAACCTAGAAAAGGTACGAGAACTTTCACGGCGCGCATAACGGGAGATAAAAAAACCTCTATTTTTGGGAGCGCTTGAGGTTCCTAAAACCTGTATTCCTGGAACGGCAGGAGGGAGAGATACATGATTATATACACCTGGAAAATCTAGAGGGACTAGTACCCCGAACTTGCCACGGAATTCACATCACTCGAAGCAAAAGATTGGCAGACGATGCACATCCCCCAATGAAAAGCAGGGTGTCACTAGTCGTTAAGAGACCATACAATGAGTGTCAGGGGGTCCGAGACTGTTCAACTGCCTCCAGCACACTAAGGGGGATTACCAACAGACCCCTGGCAGTCTTCAAAGCTGGCACTGGACAAGCACCCTAAAGTCCAGTTCCGGATCAGCCAGGGCTGTGGCTCGTACCCGTTGGTTTGCGTGCAGCCAGCAGCAAAGCCTGGTTGATCAGGCTCTGATCCACCAGGAGGCCTGGTCACAGACCGGGCCAGCGGGGGCGTGACCCCCGGTACTCTCTCCAGGTAAAAAATAATACTCCAGGTATGTCTGATGACTTGATGCTAGTAAAATAAGAGGTACTGCCTAGATATCCTTACTTACTTAGCGGTGTCCTATCTACTCTTTTTTCGTTGTTTTATGAACTTATGCTAGGAGAACATGACAGTATGTCTGATGACTTATGATTGGATATTAAGAGGTATACTGTATGTCATGTTATATTTTATGATCCTTTGGCTAGTGAACATGATATTATCGCTGATGGGCTTAATTGATTATAGTGAATTGTGAGATGTACGCCTTGATGGTGCTTTGAGGTATGTTCTTATGAACATAGAATTAGAAACTTAGAATAATATTTTTAGTTATTTAGTACAAGACTAGCATGTCTGGTCTTGTTATTTTTTTTTATATGAATCATTCATGACAGTATGCTCTGATGGCTTTATGCTAAGGGTGAACATAAGATGATATGTCCTAGAAATGAACATATTAATGCACTAATAGGAACCTACGTGAATTATTAGCCTGATGGCATAAATAATTATGCTATGAATAGGAGTGGTTGCCTCCTCGTCTGGATGGCTTATATGCTAGTAGAACATTTAGTTTGAACATGAACAGTATGCCTGGCTGATTGGTTATGCTAGGAACTGAGGACAGTAAACTGAAGACTATGACTCAAAGAACATGATTTATGCTTGAGGGCTTTATGCTCGAACATTTGAGTTGAGGAGTATGCCTCCTGATGGCTTGCTTCTCTTAAGGCAAAACATATACAGTATGCATATGAAGAGGCTCTAATGTTAAGAACATTAACAGTTTGCTAGATATTTAGCTAAGAACATGACAGTCCAGTATGCCTGATGGCTTTATGCTAGGCACATGACAGTATGGCCTCCTGACGACCTTAAACTAGGTGCATGACAATATGCCCCTGATGGATTAATGCTAGGACAAAACATTATGCCTGATTTGACTTAGACTTAGCAAACATGACGGTATGCTGATGGTTAATCAAAAACACATAACAGTATGCCTGATGGCTATGCTATTAACATGGACAGTATGCCCGATGGCTTATGCTAAAAAACTTGAGAGTATTGTCTTGATTTCTTATGCTAAGAAATGACAAGTATGCCTGATTGCTTATGGTAGGAACATGTACAGTCCCCATCCTAATGGCTTATTAAGGAGCAAAGATTTATGCCTGATGACTTATGTAGGAACATGACAGTATGCCTCATGCTTTATGCTAGGAGCAATGAGAGAGTTTGCTCAGATGGCTTATGCTAGCAACAAAACATTATGCTGATGACTTAGGCTAGGGGGACATGACAGTATGTCTCAAAACTCCAGGACCGTCGCGTTAACCACTGGACAGCTGGTTCCAGGGCCTCCTAAACGCAAGGTCTGGAGTTTTGAGGACTCTCTGATTCGGGTTCTATCCCTGCCGATGGTATGGTTTATGACAGTGTTGCCTATGGCTTATGCTAGAACATGACAGTATACCTGGTGGCTTAAGCAAAAAAACACATGACAGTATGGCTGATGGGCTTATGCTATTAACCATGACAGTAAAACCTGATGACTTATGCTGGAAACATGACAGTATGCCTGAGGGCTTATTTGCTAGGAGCATGACTCAGTGTCCAGATGGCTTATTGCTAGGAAGAAAATATTATGCTTGATGACTTATGCTAGGAAAATGACAGTTTGCCTAAGGACTTATGCTAGGAACTTGACAGTAGCTCATGACTTATGGTAGGAAAACTTGGACAGTATGCCTGAGGCTTATGCTAAGAAGATGACAGTATGCTAATGACTTATGATAGGAACATGACACGTTATGCCTGATGAACTTATGCTAGGAGCATGACAGTATGCCTGGATGGCTACGCTAGAAACAAAAAACATTATGCCTGATGACTTTATGCTAGGTACATGACAATATGCCTGATGGCCTATGGTAGGAAATATGACAGGATGCCTCATAATGGTTAGTCTGGGAACATACCATTTATGTTGAATGGACTTATGCTAGGAGCATGACCATTATTATTATTATAATCAAAGGGTATGCCCTATGATGACTTATGCTAGAACATAAACATTATGCCTGAGACCTTTTGCTAGGAAACATGACAGTATGGCCTGATGACTTATGCTAGGAGCATAAGAGTATGCATGATAGGCTTATGCTAGCAACCATATTCATTATGCCTGGAAATATAAAACACATATGCAGTATAATGTGTTCCTTTATGAACAACGTTTCGCCCACAAGTGGGCTTTTTCAAGTCAGAAACAGATCTACCTGGGGTTGTTGTTTTGTTGTAGGTTTAGCCAGTACTTCCGGCCTGGGTCTTCTCCAGATGGAGACCCGGCGGTGGCCTTCCCGGGCGAGGGGTGTCGTTCATCTCTTACTTCTGTTATTCTTTCTTGGGAACTCCAGTGGGTGGTTGACTTCTTCTTTCTTGCGGTTGACTCCCAAGTGAGGAAGTTTCTTCTCGTTTAGCAGCATAGGAGGGCGGAAGGCAGCAATTTAATAGGGTTGTTTTGGAGCCACACCCCAGCTTTGCAAGGGCAGCAAAGTGCTGGGGAGGAAAACTTACCTTCACGGTGAATTGATCATTGAAGTCATGCCTAGATGAGGGTACCGTCTTCGGCAGCTCCATTCTGGAGAGTCCTGTATTTCTTCCTTGTGGTGTAGTCGGTTGCCACAAAAGCGGTTGACTTTTTGAGAGTAGGTTGATCAGAATCGTGGTGAATAATCGAGTTGAGTCGTAGGTGAAACTTGACGTTCCCGTTGTGGGGAGGCGTTGAATAATTTCTGGTGTGTCATTGCTCTCTCATTCTGGTTGGTGTGTGAGATATAACACCAGGCAAGCACTGGACTTCTTGAGAAGGAAAGTGGCGTCGGTTAATTTAGTACGTAGGAAGCATCCCAAGGCCTCTGTTGGTTTTAACCATTCTTGGCTGGTGGCTGAGACGATTGAGGTGAGGCGTCGATTGGGTCCGTTGTGACGGAATATGGAAGCAGGTTCTGGTGGACTCTCATTGGTGGAATCGGTCGGCGTCTCATTGGGTCTCTGATTGGTCCATCATCTGTGTCGGGAAGGAAGGGTTGTAGGTAGCGGTGGAGCAGCAGGTAACGTTGGCTACATTTGCGTGGATTTATGATCTCTGTGGAAGTGAGATGCAGGGAATGTGAAACCCAGGAATGTTGTTGAGCTTGAAGAGTTCGTTAATTGGTGGTGTGAAGGAACCAGGTTCAGCTACATTCTGCACATGAGCATACATGATACAGTAAAAGAATCTTGATTGAGTCGCCCTGCGAAGAAGTGTAGATGCAGCTTGATTTGTAGCTTGAGAATTTGGTAGTATCTGCTTGAAGCTTGGTAATAGCAGCATTATGTAGTCGCTTGTGCAGTGGGGTTTGTTTTTTTTTGTTGTTTGGAGTTGTTTCTTAAGTTATATCTCGTCTGGTGGGCACTTGGGCTAGCAAGAAATATGGTGATCATTCTTGCAGTAGTCAAGCATTTTGGGTGGAGAGGCAGTAGTGCACGTCTTGAGTCATGACCTTCTTTGGCCGCAGGTGGAGCAGAACTTCTGAGTTTTGGCAGGGCAGTCTTTGGTGGTATGTAGGTATGAGTAACATGTGGAACACTGTGGAATTTAATGAATTTTTCTGCTTCGATGGAAGGCTGGATTGGGATGTGGAAGTAGTGAATAGCCAAGTCCCTCAGCGAGAGCTCTGCTGGCCATGGTTGACGTCACTGAAGGTACTTCAGCATGGGGAGGCATTGGGTATTTTGGTTTAAAGAATTCCACCTTGGCCAAGGGTGTCTGTGCTTTCAATGGACGACTTGATTTCTTCGGAGAGCCTGGGCAGTGGATGAAGCCTGTCGAAGTCTCTTGAGGAACACAGTTCTCCTGGCCCTCACGAAACTGGGGAAAAAGTCAATGGACATTAAATCCCTGACTTCGTAGAGTGGTTGAAGCAGTGGTGGTAATGGTTTTTCGCCTCGTTGCCGTCGTACAGACGTCAACGCAAGGCCTCTTTGAGTGACAGAATTGCATTAGGGGGCTTGTAGGGCAAATTCCTAACTCGTTTATTTTACCGTCCGTTTTTCTCCAGTTTTTGGTGCACAAGAAGTCGTTTACACTCTTTCTTGGGAAAATAATTGTCAAAGATATACCCTCAAACTACAAACTGAGAAAAGAATGATTTACTGGAAAATTGCCCTTTGGGGTAATGTCATTCTTTAATATGGGGTACGTAAGGTTGTTTAGGAACTTGGTGCCGTGAGAACAATGTAATTCTAATTTGGACCGTTGATTTCCTCTAAAATTACCTTATCGTTATTTTCACAAAAATAAAGTTTGTTAGTTCTGGATATGGCAAAAAAAATCCTGCCTTTACTACCACACATACTCCGAAGTATTTGAAATATTTTCCAAAAACTCAACGGTAAAAATAGAGAATCATTATTCTACAGTTTCTGTGAATATTATTCCATTTAATTAAGTAATAAGGAAGCACGTTGTCCTTTTAGGTGAATAAGTTACTTCGAGATATCGGCCGGGAACGCCGGCCGGCCCCCGTCTCAAAAAAAAAAAAAAAAAAAAAAAAAATCGCGGAAAATCGCGTTTTGTTTGGGTGTATTTACTTAGTAAACTGAATGTTCTAGTTGCAGTATCCTCTTCAAAAACACCGTTTTTCTCTTATCGATGCGACCTGGGGCAGTAAATTGAACACTCTTTATTATCGAAATATTCCCGATAATCTTGCCCATATTATGGCCTCTTTTATTCAAGTCTCTAGGAGTATATAAAAATGGTTTGTATGTTATTTAGGCCTTTTCCATCCTATGGAGAGGGAGCATGACACGGGGTCGTCCCACAGTTACTAAAAACAACAGACATAGCCCCACTCCACAAAGGGGGCAGTAAAGCAACAGCAAAGAACTACAGACCGATAGTACTAACATCCCATATCATAAAAATCTTTGAAAGGGTCTTAAGAAGCAAGACCCACCACGCCATCTAGAAACCCATCAGTTACACAACCCAGGGCAACATGGGTTTAGAACAGGTCGCTCCTGTCTGTCTCAACTATTGGACACTACGACAAGGTCCAAATGCACTAGAAGACAAAAAGAATGCAGATGTAATATATACCAGACTTTGCAAAAGCCTTCGACAAGTGTGACCATGGCGTAATAGCGCACAAAATGCGTGCTAAAGGAATAACAGGAAAAGTCGGTCGATGGATCTATAATTTCCTCACTAACAGAACACAGAGAGTAGTCGTCAACAGAGTAAAGTCCGAGGCAGCTACGGTGAAAAGCTCTGTTCCACAAGGCACAGTACTCGCTCCCATCTTGTTCCTCATCCTTATATCCGACATAGACAAGGATGTCAGCCACAGCACCGTGTCTTCCTTTGCAGATGACACCCGAATCTGCATGACAGTGTCTTCCATTGCAGACACTGCAAAGCTCCAGGCAGACATCAACCAAATCTTTCAGTGGGCTGCAGAAAACAATATGAAGTTCAACGATGAGAAATTTCAATTACTCAGATATGGTAAACATGAGGAAATTAAATCTTCATCAGAGTACAAAACAAATTCTGGCCACAAAATAGAGCGAAACACCAACGTCAAAGACCTGGGAGTGATCATGTCGGAGGATCTCACCTTCAAGGACCATAACATTGTATCAATCGCATCTGCTAGAAAAATGACAGGATGGATAATGAGAACCTTCAAAACTAGGGAGGCCAAGCCAATGATGACACTCTTCAGGTCACTTGTTCTATCTAGGCTGGAATATTGCTGCACACTAACAGCAACCTTTCAAGGCGGGTGAAATTGCCGACCTAGAAAATGTACAGAGAACTTTCACGGCGCGCATAACGGAGATAAAACACCTCAATTATTGGGAGCGCTTGAGGTTCCTAAACCTGTATTCCCTGGAACGCAGGAGGGAGAGATACATGATTATATACACCTGGAAAATCCTAGAGGGACTAGTACCGAACTTGCACACGAAAATCACCCACTACGAAAGCAAAAGACTTGGCAGACGATCACCATCCCCCCAATGAAAAGCAGGGGTGTCACTAGCACTTTAAGAGACCATACAATAAGTGTCAGGGGCCCGAGACTGTTCAACTGCCTCCCAGCACACATAAGGGGGATTACCAACAGACCCCTGGCAGTCTTCAAGCTGGCACTGGACAAGCACCTAAAGTCAGTTCCGGATCAGCCGGGCTGTGGCTCGATGTTGGTTTGCGTGCAGCCAGCAGCAACAGCCTGGTTGATCAGGCTCTGATCCACCAGGAGGCCTGGTCTCAGACCGGGCCGCGGGGGCGTTGACCCCCGGAACTCTCTCCAGGTAAACTCCAGGTAATACCCATCCTCTGGGTTGTAGTCACACCATTCCAATCCTGTGGGTAGTAGTCACCCCATACCCATCTTGTGGGTGGTAGTCACACCATACCAGTTCTGTTGGTGGTAGTCACTTCTTACACATCCTGCGAGTGGTAGTCACCTCATACCCATCCTATGGGTAGTATTCACACACCATACCCATCCTGTGGGTGGTAGTCTCATCATTCCCATCCTGTGGTTGGTAGTCACCTTATTACAACCCAGGAGTCCAAATGGTCTGTTATCCTGGGTGTAAAGGGATAAAAATAAACACAGCAGAAAAGTTTTGACTTACATTATCCTTCAACCAATTTAGAATAGTAATATGTACACTATATACACTACGTTCAGTGATAGGTATTAGTGCACTAAATGGTAAGCAAGGCAGAATAGAACCACTAGACAGCAGACCGTGCTTCAACCAGCTCTAAATGGGAATACAAGGGGAGACAGGAGATGATACCAC
>NC_069474.1:29634795-29665272 GCF_026875155.1 Cherax quadricarinatus | reverse complement strand
AGGGAGGGGTGAAAGAGACAGGGGAGAGAGCAGGAGGGAGGGAGAGAGTGTGGGAAATCAAAAACCCAAAAACACCACCCCTTTGGTGGGCAAGGCACCCATACTGCACAAAACTCCCAATTTATGATCTACAAACATGACTGAACCAAGAAACATATGAACCGTGAACTTGGGCATGAAGTATACGAGGAACCGGCACCTAACCCACCAGTAGATGATGATGGAGCATTTCATTATATGCCAATCAGTTCAGTGGGACTAACACTGAGTCTCCTGTTACATTTCTACCCACAAACCAAAGAAGCATGTAACCCACCGAAGAGCCGCATCTCCAGGGATAGGCTCACTTTCCAGGTGAGCCCTGCAATCGTGCATGACAAATGCATGAGTGCAGGGCTTAGTAAATTTTTGCAGGCCACTGGCACTTTGGTGAGAGAAAAACCCAGCTAGTGATAAGATTTGTTCAGATTTTTAACCTGGAGGGTTAGCTACCCAGGATAACCCAAGAAAGTCTGTGCATCATCGAGGACTGTCTGTCTTATTTCCATTGGGGCTCTTCAGCCTTCTTTCCCAGGATGTGACCCACACCAGTAAGTAGGTATGTACCTGGGTGACTAACACCCAGGTACAGTGGACCCTCGGTTATCGGCCATAATCCGTTCTAAAAGGTCGGCCTAAAACCGAAATAATATTTCCCCTAAGAATTAATGTAAATACAATTATTTTATATAGCTGGACTTGAGTCCTGGAAATGGGAAGTACAATGCCTGCACTTTAAAGGAGGGGTTTGGGATACTGGCAGTTTGGAGGGATGTGTTGTGTATTCTTTATACGTATATACATACTTCTAAACTGTTGTATTCTGAACATCTCTGCAAAAACAGTGATTATGTGTGAGTGAGGTGAAAGTGTTGAATGACGATAAAGTATTTTCTTTTTGGGGGTTTTCTTTCTTTTTGGGTCACCCTGCCTCGGTAGGAGACGGCCGACTTGTTAAAAAAAAAAAATGATCCATTCCAGACACCCAAAATATTAACAAAAAAATACATTTTTTAAAGATTAATTATAGTTTTACATATACAAAACAATGAGAACTAAATAAAATAAATAAATGAACATTTAAATCACTATTACATACCTTTATTGAAGACTCTTGTTGGCTTATGGAAGACAGGGAGGACTGATTATTGTTTGAAGGGGAATATCCCTCCATAAGGACTTCAGGTATCAAAACCCTCTCTGGGGTTACTTTCCTCCTGCCTGCTACACTCCCTGCCTTCCTTCTACACTCCCTGGCCATTTACATTCCCTTCTTCACCCTGCCTCCCTATTACACTCTGTACCTGCCTGCTACACTCCCTCTCTCCATGCTACACTCCCTGCCTGCCTGCTACACTTGCTGCCTCCCTTCGACAGCATATGTGTAAAAAACCTAGGATAACCCAAAAGTCAGAGAGAGTGACTTATTTCCATTGGGGTCCTGCCTCTCTGCTAAACTCCCTTTTGCAACATTAGCTTCCTTGATGTTTGGATGAATGAGCAGAAGTGTCCTCACTCACCCAGAGACACACCCAGACTGACTCACAAATGCGCGAGTGGCTGGTGGGTAGGCGGGTGGACGCGTCCAATACGGCCGATTAGCGAAATAACGGCCAATAACCAGAAGCCGAAAAACCGGCCGATAACCGAGTTGGCTGATAAGCGGAACGGCCGATAACCGAGGGTCCACTGTACATGCCTACTTACTACTAAGCGAACAGGACAGCAGGTGTAAGGAAACATGCCCAACATTTCCATCCGACCGGGGATTGAACCATGGACACTCAGTGTGTGAAGTGAGAGCGTTGCCTACCAAGGCATCAACGGAAAGTACAATTCCTCTTCTACCTGAAGGAACTGTGTTTACAGGGCTTGATTTGAAAACATTTGTTAAGGGATTGCAGTGACTGCAGTGTTGAAACTTTTTGGCTTTCTAAAAATAAAATACAAGGGTAAACAGTAAAAAATGGTGTCAGGATGTGTTTTTGGATGGAAAAAAATATTCAGATTTGAAATGGAAAATTAATAATCCAGAATAACACAAGAAAGCCAAGCGGTGCAGATTACTCTTTATGGCCTTCCATAATGCAATGCATAACAGTTAATAAACCTGGGTACATTATCTATGAAAAAGAGCAGCAGAATTTAGCCCAAATCCTTTCATCTGTGAGCTCAGCATGCTGCCATAGTGATCCCCACGGGGTTTTTTGGGCAAGGAAGATAACAACAAGGGGGGAAAACGGTGAAATGTGTAGGGTTTACTGTTTTAAAATGCCGGGAGCCAAAAAAAACCCCCCCGGACTTTAAAACATTGGACGGAAAGTTAAGTGAGCCCAGTTTAACAAAAAATGGGGAAAAAGAAGGGCGTGTCTGTTAAAGCCAAATTTTTGGAAAAATTTTTTTTTGTGTTTAAAACTAATAAAAGTTTGGATTTAACAGACTTTTTTGCTTTTGAATTTGTTGGCACAAATTTTTGTCTTTTAAAATTGGATTTTTTACGGTGTATTTTAATGTTCGGGAAGTACCCTTTGGGATCAGCGAGCCCTAGGGGAAAGTGGATTGGGTTTACTCCCTGGCAATCATATGCCAGGGCTAATCCAACTTCACATGGGGCCTTATCACGTATCTTCCCACACGCGCCAGGGGGTACTACTTTACCATAAAGAAAAATAAGGAGGGACTCGTTTTACAGTGCTTTGTTTTACATTTGTTTCACAAATGCATTTTTTTTTGTTATCCCATTCTTCATTTATTCAGATTTTTCCCAAAAAAATTTTTCACCACCCATAATTTAAAGGGTAAAAAATATTAAGGTAATTATGTGTGCTTGTATATGTTTTTTTTTGGCCTATTGCTCAGTCTTTCAAGCATTTGAAAGTGAGAAAAGAATTTGTTTCATTTTACGTGTTTTTCACTTTACAGCAGTAGCCTGGAACCAAACCTGCTGTATAAGCGGGGCCTGCCTAACCTACTTGGACGAAATCAGGAAACCTGAATAAAACCAATCGTGTGCTCCTTTTTCAGTTTAAAAAATTTTCTCAGAGCCCAAACACTAATTTTATGGTTTAGCCACTGGCCCAGGGCTAAACGTCAGTCTGGAGTTTTAGGACTCTCTGATTGCGGGTTTTATCCCCCCTGTGGTATGGTTTTTTTAAAGGGGTGTCTACTGCTAAGAAAGGGTGGGCACAGGGTTAGTTTGCACTAAGTGCTGCCTCAGGGGATTAACTTAATTCCCATTATAGGGGGAGGGGCAAGTGCTAACCACGGCTCCAAAGCGCAACATAAGGACAAAAAAAAAGAACACATTTTTTTAAAACATTTCTTATTTTCATATGGAGGGGGTCCTCTGTTTAGCTAAAAAAGCACCAGTCATCGGGGAATTGATTTCAAAGCTTTTGAAGAGTATCCAAGAAATTTTTAGCCTTCCTTAAGTAAAACCTGCTCTAACTTTTCCCAAAGAAACATGGAGGTAATTGGTTCCGATTGCTGGTCCAATTGACCCCCCAGTTGCTCGTAATATTTAGATCTGGCGTTGTGGGAGCCCAGTCCCAAAGGGTTCAACTTCATTTCAGTTCTTTTTGCCCAAATTTTTAAAAAAACTCTGTGAAAAAAGGTTCATTATCGCTAGAAAATAGTACAGAAGGGACCTTTCGCATTTAACCCTTCGGGTCCCTCCCGTAGATCACGCTTTGGTTTGGTCCAACCGTTTTGTTAGTCATGAGCCAGCTCACTTGATAAATGTGAGTGGTACATTGGGCCTAGTATGGAAATACACTTGTGGTATGTGTGAACCCCCATAAAACAAAACCGCGACACTGTTTAAATGAAGAAAAAAAAATGAAAACCAAATTTTGATTAAAACAGCACTTTGCGTTTTTTTCGAGTTTTTATAGTTGTATTTGCATTTTTGGTCTATTTGATAAATGGGAAAAATTTACAGAAAAAGAGTGATTTTTTATTTTGGGTTTTTGCCCGGAAAAGGCTTAAACTGGCCCAAAAAAGCGGAAAAGTTAAATTTTTGTCGATGTTTAAGATAAACAAACAAACCCCCCACGTCTAATACACGCCCCGCTGGGGGATCTAATACCATTACAAAAGTGGTGATGATATTTATAAATTATTTACAAATTTTCAAAAAAGAAATTTCTATTTTTTGGGTGAATAAAAATCATTGAAATAAAAAATAAAAAAGGGATTTATTTGTAAGCCTCAAAGTAACTAATGACCCAAGGGAAAAGTTTGTTTAGTGCCCGGAATGCCTACATTGATTCTGGATGCATTTTGAAATTGGAATATTTTTAACTTTGTGTTAAAATTGGCCAAATTACCAATTTCCGATCACTTTATTTTGTAGTGAAACAGTTGACTTGGCGATTTTTTGTGCTCAATCGATAGAATAGAAGTAATACTAGAAAAATAGCTAAGAATTTGGTCGACTGGAATGATGTAATTGGCCTAAAAGGGAAAGTCAAAGTCGGCAAAATCGCCGATTCGTAAATATCGCTGACACATCAAAATTCGCGAGAGCATAATTTGGGTCAATTTTCCATAAAATTTTCGTACTTTTTGTTTTATTACCTTCGCAAAAAGATTCTCTACCATTTCATAAAAAAAAAATAACAAATTTTTTTTTGAAAATTTTCTTGGACACTGGGGCACCACTTCAGATTTGGGCCTTGGACCCTGAAGGGGTTAAATTGATTATTCAGTCGTTTGACAGTTCAATCAGCAGGTTTTTCATGTTATTTTTATTCGTCCCCATAACATAGCCTCATTTTACTTCGTGAACTTTATTACACTAGCACCGGTTTTTCGGTATCCAGACCAGAGCTTTTTGGGGAGATGGGTAAGGAAGAAGGATGGGTAAAGGGTAGAAATTTTGGAAAAGGGTGGGAGGGGGGAGAGAGGGAGGATATAAAAGGTAAGTGGCCCAACCCCTTTGGTGTAATTTAAAAGTGTTTACCTGGAGTTTACCTGGAGAGAGTTCCGGGGGTCAACGCCCCCGGCGGCCCGGTCTGAGACCAGGCCTCCTGGTGGATCAGAGCCTGATCAACCAGGCTGTTGCTGCTGGGGTGCACGCAAACCAAACATACGAGCCACAGCCCGGGTGATCGGAACTGACTTTAGGTGCTTGTCCAGTGCCAGCTTGAAGACTGCCCGGGGTCTGGTTTGGGAATCCCCCTTATGTTGCTGGGAGGCAGTTGAACAGTCTCGGGCCCCTGACATTATTGTATGGTCTCTTAACGTGCTAGTGACACCCCTGCTTTTCATTGGGGGGATGGTGCATCGTCTGCCAAGTCTTTTGCTTTCGTAGTGGGTGATTTTGTGTGCAAGTTCGGTATAGTCCCTCTAGGATTTTCCAGTGTATATAATCATGTATCTCTCCTCCTGCGTTCCAGGGAATACAGGTTTAGGAACCTCAAGCGCTCCCAATAATTGAGGTGTTTTATCTCCGTTATGCGCGCCGTGAAAGTTCTCTGTACATTTTCTAGGTCGGCAAATTTTACCTGCCTTGAAAGGTGCTGTTAGTGTGCAGCAATATTCCGCCTAGATAGAACAAGTGACCTGAAGAGTGTCATCATGGGCTTGGCCTCCCTAGTTTTGAAGGTTCTCATTATCCATCCTGTCATTTTTCTAGCAGATGCAATTGATACAGTGTTATGGGTCCTTGAAGGTGAGATCCTCCGACATGACACTCCCAGGTCTTTGGACGTTGGTGGTTTCGCTCTATTTTGTGGCCAGAATTTGTTTTGTCTCTGATGAAGTTTTTAATTTCCTCATGTTTCCATATCTGAGTAATTGAAAATTTCTCATCGTTGAACTTCATATTGTTTTCTGTGTACGTGAAATGATAAGATATTCTTTAAGAGGTAAAAGGGACTAACCATCAGAGTCACATAGATATAACAGATATATAAGTACATGACTCTGAATTGGTAGTAATTATACAAGTTGCATTTTTTTTTTTTTTTTTTTTTTGCGATTGCAACGGATAATTATGCGACAATGAAGGCAATAATTTTCTGGCCAGTTTATAGAATTCCGTGACAATGGCTTCTTACAGGTGGTGTCCAGCCATAGAAAAATAGCATAATTTTTACATTAGATTGTTATATAGAGGTCTCCCTAATTGGAGGCGATGTTCTCAGTATACATAGAAGGGTTCTGGTGTTACCCAATCTTCTTCATCAGGGAGGTTGCTCAATATCATGGGTCGAGGGTAATCATCTTTATGTATAAAACGACGGACCCTCTGTAGGAGAGTCATTCTTTGAGTCCTGTGAGGAGGAGTATTGATGATATAATCCGTGGTATTTACCACTTGTATAGGATGTTCTCTATCTGGCATGTATATTTTCTTGCATTGTATAGAGTTTTCTTTTTTAGGGTGTCAAGGCGTACATTTATGGCAGTAATATCTTGTTGTATGTGTAAATCTGCCATTTTTACTCTCTCTTTGTTGTTAATGACATTGGGACACAAGGGTATTCGAGTATAGGTCTTATTAACATTTTATACAGATGTTTTTTTACATGTTGAGGGGCTTGATTGAATCGAAAGAGACTGCTAAGACCGGCTTTGGCTATGTTGATCTTTTTAGTTACATGAGATGTTGAGTGGAGCAGCCTGTCTATTTCGTATCCCAAAATCTTGTTAGGGTTTCTAATGGCTACAGGTGTACCTCTGATGGAGATACCTCCTTTATCTTCAATTGTTGATGCAAAACATCCTATCGTGCTAACAAGGACCTTGTCAGGATTAGTCGTAATTCTCCACTTCTTTTCCCAATTAGATGTTCGACAAAGTTCAATATTCATTTTTTCTATGACTCTCTCATACTTGTATTTTCCTGTTACCGGAGTTGATGAGACGACATGAATAACATCATCTGCAAACTGTGTCACAATCGTATCACCTAAACTCTGGTTGAGGAGGTCATTCACATAAATGTTGAACAGAAGTGGACTGAGACAAGAACCTTGTGGGACACCAGCCGTCGGTATAAAAGGCTCTGTCGACCTGCCATGAAAGGTGGGAATGATTTTTCTTTGAGTTAAGAAATTATCTATTACTCTGAGGAAAGTCCAGTTATGGTCTGGTAGGTCAATGAGTTTGTATATAAGGCCATCATGCCATAAGCTATCAAAAGCTTTATGAACATCTCTGGTGGCAATTAGGGCAAGATTCCCCTGATGTTTTAGACTTGCTACAGTATCGAAAATAACATTTATTGCATGATTGGTACCTCTGTGTTCTAAAGCCAAATTGTTTTTCAGTAAAAAAGTGATTAAACTCCATATAGTAGTTCAATCTGTTGGAAATGACCTTCTCAAGAACTTTTCCAGTGACTTCAAGTAAAGATATAGGTCTATAGTTCCCAGGTTGGTGGATGTCTTTATTGGTCTTACCTAGAAAGATCATCCTAGCAGTCTTAAAAACAACTGGAAAATGTCCTGAGGCCAAGATGGCATTAAAGATATTTACCAAAGACTGTTTACAATTTCTGGGGAGGAACTTTATTTGTTTCATTGTTATTCCAGAGAGGCCAGGGGCTCTATTGCGCATTCTTCCAATAACCTGACTCATCTCTAGTAATGTAATAGGTCTAGTAAGCGGGTGGGTATCTTCAAGAGTTGAAGTATCGATGGAAGGTAGTGGTTGTAGATCATCCAAGTTCTCATCTCTCCATTCATTTACCAACTGATAATGATTATTGTTAAATTGACGACTGTTATTGTGGGAGACAATTTTCTCCCATACATCATAAGTGTAGTAGGTTGGTAGACAGCAACCACCCAGGGAAGTACTACCGTCCTGCCAGATGACTGTGAAACAGAAACCTGTAACTGTTTTGCATGATGGTAGGATTGCTGGTTTCTTTTTCTGTCTCATAAACACGCTAGATAACAGGGATATCTTGCTACTCCTACTTACACTTTGGTCACACTTCACAGACATGCACATGCATATATATATACATACATCTAGGTTTTTCCCCTTTTTCTAAATAGCTCTTGTTCCTCTTTATTTCTTCTATTGTCCATGGGGAAGTGGAAAAGAATCTTTCCTCCGTAAGCCATGCGTGTCGTATGAGGCGACTAAAATGCCGGGAGCAATGGGCTAGTAACCCCTTCTCCTGTAGACATTTACTAAAAAAGAGAAGAAGAAAAACTTTATAAAACTGGGATGCTTAAATGTGCGTGGATGTAGTGCGGATGACAAGAAACAGATGATTGCTGATGTTATGAATGAAAAGAAGTTGGATGTCCTGGCCCTAAGCGAAACAAAGCTGAAGGGGTAGGGGAGTTTCGGTGGGGGAAATAAATGGGATTAAATCTGGAGTATCTGAGAGAGTTAGGGCAAAGGAAGGGGTAGCAGTAATGTTGAATGAATCAGTTATGGAAGGAGAAAAGAGAATATGAATGTGTAAATTCAAGAATTATGTGGATTAAAGTAAAGGTTGGATGCGAGAAGTGGGTCATAATAAGCGTGTATGCACCTGGAGAAGAGAGGAATGCAGAGGAGAGAGAGAGATTTTGGGAGATGTTAAGTGAATGTATAGGAGCCTTTGAACCAAGTGAGAGAGTAATTGTGGTAGGGGACCTGAATGCTAAAGTAGGAGAAACTTTTAGAGAGGGTGTGGTAAGTAAGTTTGGGGTACCAGGTGTAAATGATAATGGGAGCCCTTTGATTGAACTTTGTATAGAAAGGGGTTTAGTTATAGGTAATACATATTTTAAGAAAAAGAGGATAAATAAGTATACAAGATATGATGTAGGGCAAAATGACAGTAGTTTGTTGGATTATGTATTGGTAGATAAAAGACTGTTGAGTAGACTTCAGGATGTACATGTTTATAGAGGGGCCACAGATATATCAGATCACTTTCTAGTTGTAGCTACACTGAGAGTAAAAGGTAGATGGGATACAAGGAGAATAGAAGCATCAGGGAAGAGAGAGGTGAAGGTTATAAACTAAAAGAGGAGGCAGTTAGGGTAAGATATAAACAGCTATTGGAGGATAGATGGGCTAATGAGAGCATAGGCAATGGGGTCGAAGAGGTATGGGGTAGGTTTAAAAATGTAGTGTTAGAGTGTTCAGCAGAAGTTTGTGGTTACAGGAAAGTGGGTGCGGGAGGGAAGAGGAGCGATTGGTGGAATGATGATGTGAAGAGAGTAGTAAGGGAGAAAAAGTTAGCATATGAGAAGTTTTTACAAAGTAGAAGTGATGCAAGGAGGGAAGAGTATATGGAGAAAAAGAGAGAGGTTAAGAGAGTGATGAAGCAATGTAAAAAGAAGCAAATGAGAGAGTGGGTGAGATGTTATCAACAAATTTTGTTGAAAATAAGAAAAAGTTTTGGAGTGAGATTAACAAGTTAAGAAAGCCTAGAGAACAAATGGATTTATCAGTTAAAAATAGGAGAGGAGAGTTATTAAATGGAGAGTTAGGGGTATTGGAAGATGGAGGGAATATTTTGAGGAATTGTTAAATGTTGATGAAGATAGGGAAGCTGTGATTTCGTGTATAGGGCAAGGAGGAACGACATCTTGTAGGAGTGAGGAAGAGCCAGTTGTGAGTGTGGGGGAAGTTCGTGAGGCAGTAGGTAAAATGAAAGGGGGTAAGGCAGCCGGATTGATGGGATAAAGATAGAAATGTTAAAAGCAGGTGGGATATAGTTTTGGAGTGGTTGGTGCAATTATTTAATAAATGTATGGAAGAGGGTAAGGTACCTAGGGATTGGCAGAGAGCATGCATAGTTCCTTTGTATAAAGGCAAAGGGGATAAAAGAGAGTGCAAAAATTATAGGGGATAAGTCTGCTGAGTATACCTGGTAAAGTGTATTGGGAGTTATTATTGAAAGAATTAAGAGTAAGACGGAGAATAGGATAGCAGATGAACAAGGAGGCTTTAGGAAAGGTAGGGAGTGTGTGGACCAGGTGTTTACAGTGAAACATATAAGTGAACAGTATTTAGATAAGGCTAAAGAGGTCTTTGTGGCATTTATGGATTTGGAAAAGGTGTATGACAGGGTGGATAGGGGGGCAATGTGGCAGATGTTGCAGGTGTATGGTGTAGGAGGTAGGTTACTGAAAGCAGTGAAGTTTTTTTACGAGGATAGTGAGGCTCAAGTTAGAGTATGTAGGAAAGAGGGAAATTATTTCCCAGTAAAAGTGGGCCTTAGACAGGGATGTGTGATGTCACCGTGGTTGTTTAATATATTTATAGATGGGGTTGTAAGAGAAGTAAATGCGAGGGTCTTGGCAAGAGGCGTGGAGTTAAAAGATAAAGAATCACACACACAAAGTGGGAGTTGTCTCAGTTGCTCTTTGCTGATGACACTGTGCTCTTGGGAGATTCTGAAGAGAAGTTGCAGAGATTGGTGGATGAATTTGGTAGGGTGTGCAAAAGAAGAAAATTGAAAGTGAATACAGGAAAGAGTAAGGTTATGAGGATAAAAAGATTAGGTGATGAAAGATTGGATATCAGATTGGAGGGAGAGAGTATGGAGGAGGTGAATGTATTCAGATATTTGGGAGTGGACGTGTCAGCGGATGGGTCTATGAAGATGAGGTGAATCATAGAATTGATGAGGGGAAAAGGTGAGTGGTGCACTTAGGATCTGTGGAGACAAAGAACTTTGTCCTCAGAGGCAAAGAGGGGAATGTATGAGAGTATAGTTTTACCAACGCTCTTATATGGGTGTGAAGCATGGGTGATGAATGTTTGCAGCGAGGAGAAGGCTGGAGGCAGTGGAGATGTCATGTCTGAGAGCAATGTGTGGTGTGAATATAATGCAGAGAATTCGTAGTTTGGAAGTTAGGAGGAGGTGCGGGATTACCAAAACTGTTGTCCAGAGGGCTGAGGAAGGGTTGTTGAGGTGGTTCGGACATGTGAGAGAATGGAGCAAAACAGAATAACTTCAAGAGTGTATCAGTCTGTAGTGGAAGGAAGGCGGGGTAGGGGTCGGCCTAGGGAAAGGTTGGAGGACGGGGTAAAGGAGGTTTTGTGTGTGAGGGGCTTGGACTTCCAGCAGGCATGCGTGAGTGTGTTTTGATAGGAGTGAATGGAGACAAGTGGTTTTTAATACTTGACGTGCTGTTGGAGTGTGAGCAAAGTAACATTTATGAAGGGGTTCAGGGAAACCGGCAGGCCGGACTTGAGTCCTGGAGATGGGAAGTACAGTGCCTGCACTCTGAAGGAGGGGTGTTAATGTTGCAGTTTAAAAACTGTAGTGTAAAGCACCCTTCTGGCAAGACAGTGATGGAGTGAATGATGGTGAAAGTTTTTCTTTTTCGGGCCACCCTGCCTTGGTGGGAATCGGCCAGTGTGATAATAAAATAATAAATAACAATAATAACAATAGAATAATTGACACTTACCTTTAATGAAGATCTTGTGATTGATGGGATGGGAGGAGGGGAGAGTGTCGAAGTTTTTAAAGTTTAGAAGGGGAATACCCCTCCATTAGGACTTGAGGTAGCAAATCCTTTTCCGGGGTTACTTCCCTTCTTCTTTTAATGCCACTAGGACCAGCTTCAGAGTCACTGGACTTCTGTCGCACAACATATCTGTCCATAGATACCTGTACCTCTCGTTCCTTTATGACTTTCCTAAAGTGGTTCACAACATTGTCAGTGTACAGGTTGCCAACACAGCTTGCAGTAGCTGTGTCAGCGTGATTTTCATCAAAAAAGGTTTGCACTTCAAGCCACTTTGCACACATTTCCTTAATTTCAATAGTCATTAGCACCCTTGGTCTCGATGGGTTGGCACTAGAAGCTTTCTTGGGGCCCATGGTGACTTATTTTGTAAAAACAAGCACCAAAAACAGTGATAATATGGATAATATGGAATGTACCGAATGTATCCTTAGATGTGCGCACACTGGCTGGCTTGTAAACGCTGGCACACATGGGGCAGTTCAGGCCACACGTGGACACATCTCGTACGAATCGTATCGCATACAGGGTTTTGTAACTGGAACCGAGGCAATTTTTTTGCGATATAATGCTTCGGATACCGGATTTATCGGATACCGATGGCTTCACGAACCGGGGGTCCAATGTAATTAGAAGCAAGGAAATAATAATACAGGTCTCCCTCAACATTCACGTTTTTAGCTTTTGCGGGCTTCACACATTCGCGAATTTCCAACCGCCAAATTCCCAGCCACCAAATTCCCAGCCTCCAAATCATATTCAAGTTTCCCGCCACCTGGGAGTCCCTACTACCCTCCCTCCGACCCCTGCAACTGGCAGCCAGCCCTCCCACCACTCAGTGTGGTGAGTGTTTTGTTTGTTCATTATTTGCTATTAAACTACAGTATAAATAATGTAAACACATTCATGACTGCATATTGGAATGGCTATTTGGACAGGTATTGGACGGTGACATCATATGTTTACTCTTGAACACAGCAAAGAATCAAACATTTCTTCTACTGCTAATAATAACAATAGTAATAATAATAATAATAATAATAATAATATAATACGATATAATTGAAGAAGGAAATTGTACAAAAATCGAGGAGTGGATACACATCGTCAGTGTGGCTTTGTTTATGCTGGATGAACTTTTCAATTAGCCCTCCTGCTCTTCCAAACATTTCACAATAATTCATTGTTTGGTGCTTGAAGATTGAGTGTGACTGGAGTGGTAGAGGTGATAGAGGCAGTGGTAGAGGCAGTGGTAGAGGCAGCGATATTATTATTATTATAATCAAGGGGGAAGCGCTAAACCCAGAGGATTATACAGCGCCTGGGGGGGGGATGGGGGGAAGGCATTCAGGCTTAATTCGGGAACGGAGCACAGATGCATTCCCCTAAATCAAGAGCCCCTCACCAACATCAAGGAACCTTCCTTGAGGGGAGAGGCAGCGATAGAGGCATTGATATTTACTAACATATATGTTATAAATAATAATAGTACATTATGAATAACATTTATTATTATTATAAATGTTATTAATTTTAACATGTACTATTATTATTTATAACATACGTATATGTTAGTAAATACCACTGCCTCACCCACTGCCTCTATCACTGCCTCTATCACTGTCTCTATCACTGGCTCTACCACTGCCTCAACCGCTGAATTATTGTGAAATGTTTGGAAGAGCAGGAGACTAATGTTCACCTCCAGCATAAACAAAGCCACACTGACGTGTGTCATCCACTCCCTCGTATTTTGTACAATTTCCTTCTTCAATTATATCGATTTATTTTTATTATTATTATTATATTATTATTATTATTATTATTATTATTATTACTATTGTTATTATTAGCAGTAGCAGAAATTTTGATTCTTTTCTGTGTTCATTATTTTTATTATTATTAAAAATCAAGGGGAAGCGCTAAACCAGGAGGATTATACAGCGCCTGGGGGGGGTGTGGAAGGCATTCAGGCTTAATTCGGGGAACTGGAGCACAGATCCAATTCCCTAAATCAAGAGCCCCTCACCAACATCAAGGAACCTTCCTTGAGGGGTTTGCTGTGTTCAAGAGTAAACATATGATGTCACCGTCCAATACCTGTTCAAATAGCCATTCCAATATGCAGTCATGAATGTGTTTACATTATTTATACTGTAGTTTAATAGCAAATAATGAACAAACAAAACACTCACCACACTGAGTGGTGGGAGGGCTGGCTGCCAGTTGCGGGGGTCGGAGGGAGGGTAGTAGGGACTCGCATTGGTTGAGGAAGTGGTGGAGGCAGTGGTGGAGTCTGTGGTATTTAATAACATACATGTTATTAAAGCATAACATGTATATATTTAGTACAACTTACCACGTTTTCATGTATTTTATGATTGTTCATGGTTCAACAAGTTAAGCAGTATTGTATTATATTTCCCTACAATATATTGGGGCACCAAACATTCACGGTTTTTCAACATTCGCGAGGCTCTTGATACCCTAACCCTCGCGAATGTTGAGGGACACCTGTATATTGTAGGTGCAAAACGTCAGTGAAAGATATTGCTAATGTAGCATCACCAAACATTCAGAATTGCATGCGTATCTCTAATAATAATTTATTTACAGTTGAACTATTTTTACTAAATTGGAAGACATTTAATAACACACCTTAAGAGCCTTTCATTATTCAGAGGATTTCGGCAAAACTGGATACATAAATGGATTACATAAAGAAGCATATCAGGTGATGTAACCAGGTGAATAATATATCATCAACTTGGGCTTCGTTACGTGAAGGTTCTCCTACAGGTCCATGATGAAGCATCTTGGCTGTGGAAAAAAAAAATGTTGAGAGGCTTAGGTATCCGGTAATCAGTTAATATCAGGACTAGATATGTACTTTCCGGTGATGCAGTCAATGTAAACACTGTATTAGTGTCAACTGACATACTTACCACTCACTACTCCTCAACATGCCATTCTTCCCTCCACACAAACCTCTCCCCATCCTTCACACACTTCTCTCCCAACACCCCTTTTCCACCTGAGAGACAGACGAAGAGAGAGAAATTCATGGCGGCGTGGTGTTAAAAAAAAAAAAACTGGCCTGTTCAGGGTAAAAAAGCTGGCACTCACCCGCCAGTCTGCTTCCTCCCCGACAACAACTTTCCCTGTAACCCTTTACCCCCCACACACCTCTTCCAGCGAAGAGGCGGGGCCAGGATCTGTGTCTTGACCCCTGCAACTACATATAGGTAGGTACACACGCACATCTGATGCCCACATATCGACCAAATAACTGCTGTAGCATATGGGCGCCAGTATGGAACCCACATCTAGTCAAACACGTCAAGAAACTGGGGAAAGTGCAAAAGTTTGCAACAAGACTAGTCCCGGAGTTAAGGAGTATGTCCTACGAGGAGAAGGTAAGGGAAATCAACCTGACGACACTGGGGGACAGGAGGGATACGCGGGACATGATAATGACGTAATAGAGAAATTGGCAAGGTGGACAGGAATAAGGGGACACAACAGCAAGCTGAAAATTCAAATGAGTCATAGGGATGTTAGGAAGTAATTCTTTAGCCGTAGAGTTGTCAGGAAGTGGAACAATCTCGAGAGTGAAGAAGTGGAGGTAGGAGTCTTACATAGCTTAAAGAAGAGGTATGATAAGGCTCTTGGAACACGGAGAGAGTGACCTAGTAGCGACCAGTGAAGTGGCAAGGCCAGGAGCTGTGAATCGACCCCTTCAACCACATATAGGTGAGTATGTACACACACACGCTCATCAAAAACCAATGGGATTTTGACGAGCTGGAGAGAGGAAACAGAGAAGCAAGAGACTACATAATAGGAACACCTCAGTCTGGAGGCCCCAAGGTGGTAATTGAAGTAATATATATTCCACCACAGAACAGCAGGAGGCCAAGGCAAGAGTATGATGAGAGTAATAGAGCAATGGTTGACACTGGCTGAAGTGGCCAGAAGGGCTCCTGCGAGCAGGGCAAAACTGCTGATTATAAGAACATAAGAACGATGGAACACTGCAGAAGGCCTACTGGCCCATGCGAGGCAGGTCCAAGTCTCCTACCGGCTTAAGCCAATGCACCCAACCTAGTCAGGTCAGGTCACATTGACTTAAGGGAGGAACACGGCAACCGATCTGGTAGCACAAGCTATCAGGTCTAACTCACACCCACCCACATCTACTCATGTATTTATCCAACCTATTTTTAAAGCTACACAACGTTCTGGCCTCTATAACGGTACTTGGGAGTTTGTTCCACTCATCCACAACTCTATTTCCAAACCATACTTTCCTATATCCTTCCTGAATCGAATTTTCCAAACTTAAAACCATTGCTGCGAGTCCTGTGTAGCTAGATATTTTTCAGCACACTATTTACATCCCCTTTATTTATTCCTGTCTCCCATTTATACACCTCAATCATATCCCCCTAATTCTACGTCTTTCTAGAGAGTGCAGTTTCAGGCCCTTAAATCTATCCTCATAGGGGAAGGTTTCTGATACATGGGATCAACTTTGTCATCCTCCTTTGTACATTTTCCAGAGAATTTATCCAAATTTTGTAATACGGTGACCAAAACTGTGCAGCATAACTAAATGAGGCCTAAACCAAGGATTTATAGAGTTGAAGAACAACCTGAGGACTCCTATTATTTATGCTTTTTTGATATGAAGCCAAAAGGGTTCTATTAGCTTTATTGCGAACACTTATGCACTGTTGTCTTGGTTTTTCAGATTTCTGCCCAACCAGAACTCCTAAATCTTTTTCGCAATCCGTAATATTAAGATCTACATTATTTGTTTATATGTGGCATGGTTATTGTCCTGTCCAACATTTAGGGAAATTTGCATTTGTCTATATTAAACTGCATCTGCCACTTCTCCGAAAAACTGCATCAGTCTATTCAAATTTTTCCTGGAGTGCTGAATGTCCTCGCAGAATGAATTCGACGGCCCATTTTGGTGTCATCGGCAAACTTGCCGATGTCGCTCTTTATGCCCTCATCTATGTCGTTTATGTAGATTGTGAACAGCAGGGGGCCCAACACTGACCCCTGTGGAACACCGCTTAACCACAAGGAAATTGACTGAGAAAACCTGGAGCCACATGGGGACCCAGAATGTGAAGTTAATAAGAATAATTCAATCTGACGGGGACCAGGGAGAATACAAAGGAATTGGACAGGGTGCAGGCCTGGGCCAACAAAATCCAACAAGGGCCAGGGAGTTAAAAACCCTACCATGTTAAAGTCATGAAGATTGGGAAAAGGGAAAAAAGAAGCGAAAGACTGAGTACATTTGGGGGGCCGGGAATAAAAACCTCGCCGGGAAAAGGACCGGTGAGTATAACCCCGGGACATCCCCTGAGGCGCACATAAACCAAATAATTTTGGCAGCGTATGGGGCTTGCAAACCTAAAAACGGGTTTCCCGAATTTTAATAAAAAATCGTGCAGGTCCCTGTACATGTGTACTTAGGCCCAATTGGAGTATGCAGCACCAGTTTGGAATACACCTACCCGAGAAGTAAGGAAACTAGGAAGTAAAAATGTTTGAACAAGACTAGTTCGGAGCAAAGGGGGCATGCCCTACGAGAAGGGTTTTATGGAAATCGACCTGACGACCTGGAAGACGGGGAGAGAGGGGCGAGAGAGAGAGGGGGATATGAAAAGACATTTAAATTACTGAGAGGAATCGACAGGAGACAGGGCAGGATGTTCAGAGTGGGAACAGCAACAAGGGGCCAGTTGGAATTGAAGACAGTGAATCACAGGGATGTTTGGGGAATATTTTTTTAGCAGAGTTGTCAGGAAATGGAATGTCGGGGAAATGAGTAGTGGGGGCAGGGTCCCTTTGATAGTTTAAGAAAGGTTGATAAAACTCAAAAGCGGGAAAGAGGACCGTAGCGGGTAGTGAAGAGGGCGGGCCCGGAGCTTTTCTCGCTCCTGCAACCGCAACTAGGTGGGGTCCAACACAAACCCACACACAAACACACCACCACACACACACACACACACACCACAAAACACACGTGAAGCAGATCGCTAAAAGTGCTCCCAGGGTTTACGTTTAGTGGCGACCTAAATATTATTTCGGTCATCGTAGTGGGTGAATCAGTGAAAATCCTACAAGGTGTAATAGCTTTAAGAGGCAATAATGTGTAGGATCAAGTTTTACAATTTTTAAAATTTTAATAAAAATTTTTGTGAGGGGGGGTACACTCAGTGATCAGGCTACTGGCCCCAGTGTTGACACAAAATATCCCAAAAAGTTAATTGGGTTAACGGTGTGACTGAAATATTAACAAATACATTGTTGGTTTTTATAGCAGCGTGTGTGAAAGGCATAAAAAGTGATTAATAAAACGAAAATAAAAAAAATTAGTCAATCCCCAGCTGTTGGTGTTTTAATTAGCTAACATCATCAACTTGTTTTTGACCATAAACCCCTTCAAACACCAAAAAAGGGACTACTTAACAAAACCTTTTGGGAAAAGGGGGGGGGGGGGGAAAAGTGGGACAAAAAAAAAAAAAAAAAAAAAAAAAAAAGACCGGACAGGCACCCGGGGGAAAAAAAAAAACCCAAACAAAAGGGTTTAACAACAAAAAAAAAAACGGGGAAAAACAAAAAAACAAAAAAGTAAAAAACGGTAAGAAAAAAGTAACCCCAGGTTGGGGGGAAACAACAACAAACGAACCAAAAACAAAAAAAAAAAAAAACCAACAAAGAAAAAAAAAAAACTGAAAGAAAACCCAAAGGGAAAAAAAAATTTTAAACCCCCCCACAAAACCCCAAAAAAAACGCCCCCAGGGGAAACAAACCAAGGCCCCCCCCCTTTTTTTTTCACCACCCCCCCCCAACAACAAAAAAGGTGGGGGGAAAAAAAACCCAAAACCCCCAAAAAACCCAAACCCCCCCCCCCCCCTTTTTTGGGACAAGAAAGAAAACGTACCACTAAAAAACAAAAGGTCCCCCTAATTATTGTTAAAATAAACTTTAGTATATAAAATAAGGAATTGAGTGAAAAACATAATCCTTAATCTTCAAAAAGTAAAGACCTAGTGTCGGAGTTTGGCCGGGGAGATACCGGTGAACCCAACAACAAAACAAAAGTGTTAAAAAAAAACCCCCCCCCCCCCCTTTTTAAAAGAACGACAAGCTAGTAAACAACCACACACAAAACACAAGTGTACGCAATTAATTTATATTATTATTAGGATAAAATAAGGAATTTTGGGAAAATTTTTTTTTTTAAATTTTCAAAAGAGTGCGAAACCCTAGTGTCCCGACGAAACACCCACAAAACCCACAAAAACAACACCCACACACACCCACACAAAACCACACACACCCACAAACACCCACACACCCACCACCCCCACAAACCCACAAACACCCACAACCCCCACCCCCCAACACACCCACACACCCCCCAACACCCACACCACCCACACACACCTACACACCCCCACCCACACCCCCAACCCCCCACCCAACCACACACCCACCCACACACCCAACCACACACCCACCCACCCACACCCACCCACCCACCCACACCCACCCACCCACCCACACCCACCCACCCACACACCCACCCACACACCCACACACCCACCCACAAAACCCACTCACACACCCACCCACACACCCCCACCCACACCCACACACCCACACACACCCACACACCCACCCACACCCACCCACACACCCCCACACACACCCACACACACACCCACACACAAAAACCCACACACACCCACACACCCAAAACACACCCACACACACCCACACACCCACACACCCACCCACACCCCCCACCCACACCCCCCCCCACCCCTCCCCCCACACACACGAAACACACACACAACACACACAACACACACACACATATTGCCAGACACACATATACTCCCCCTCTCCCCCACCGAAATCTCACTCCTTCACCTGATCCCTCCCCTCCCTTTTTTTCACCCCTCCCCTCCCACCTTTCCCTCACCCACTTACCCACTTGCTTCACTCTCCTTCCCACTCCCCCTCCCCACTACTCTCCTATATAGCCACAGTTCCTCCTCTACCTCCCCCCCCACACCTGACATATACAATACTAACCAACATACAGAATTACCATAGGTTTCCCACTCTGAGGCAATCAGGAAAAAAACAAAAATGGGTTGCCAGAGAGCAACAAGAAAACCCAAGGGACAGGAGGAGGAAACGCAAAGGAAGATTGGGCAGCAGAGCTCACAAAAAGGGAACAAAAATGGGAAAAGAAACTAGAAGAACTTAGCAGAGAATGGAAGAGAGGATAGACATGGAAAGCAGGAAGTGGAGGTGAAAGTCAAAGCAGCAGAGGCCAGGATACAGAGTTTAGAAGGGGAACTGGAAAATCTGAAACAGCCTAAAGAACTAAAGAAAAATTATGGGATTGACAACAGAGACCGCTCCCCAAGCCACAAAAAAGGGGGACTGTAGGGAAAGGAGGACCCAAAACTGCATGTAGAAGCTCTATCAGTGAGACTGTAGTAAATGAAAGAGCTAAGCTATATGTGGAGGCCCTAAAAGACCACAACAGAGCCCAGGAAAGCCGAGATGGGAAAATGACAGGCCACTGAGCCCATGTACAGTAGCTAGTGAAACTGAAGAAAGGAAAGCTGCAATGGAGGAAATCAAATTGAATGAGGGATACACGGGGATATGCCAGTGGGAAATGAAAGGTGAGGTCAGTCTTTGTGTATGGGCTACAGGAAGTGAAGGGGAAACATATGAAGCAAGAAAACAAGGGGAAAAAAAAGCATTGAAAGCATCATGAAAGTAATCGGAGAAGACGACATGACCCAGCTGGAAAATTTCGGAGATAGGGGGTTTGTAAAAAAAAAAAAACCGGCCAGTGAAAGTGACCTTCAAGGCAGAATCGACTCGGAACAGGATACTGCGGGAGAAAGCACGATTAAGGGACATGCCGGGATACAGGAAGGTGTATCTCGACCGCGACAGAACACAAGACGAAAGGCGGAAACTGAGAGAGATGGTACAAAGGCAAAAGGGAGGAAAGAGGGGGGATGGAGAAGACAGACAGGAGATCCCAGACACAGGAAGATCAAATACAACCTCCCTCACAGCTTCCTATAGAAGCCTCCCAACCAGGTCAACCCCAGTGCAGCCAAACACTCTAAACCACAACACCATGCCATATCCAATGCCCCCACCCACTACATTACAAACTCCACCCCCACAGCAACCACCCATAGTTCCTTATCAGGTCTCCCCTTCCCCAACCCCAATACACCCCCCCAGACCACAGTCTTAGAAAAGAAGTTGAAGGTATGGTATACAAATGCAGATGGAATAACAAATAAGTATGAGGAGTGGCACGAAAGAATCAAGGAGACATCCCCAGACATAATAGCACCCCACAGAAACAAAACTCACCAGAATAATAACAGATTCAATCTTTCCACCCGGATATCAAATCTTCAGGAAAGACAGAGGGAGGAGGGGGGGAGGAGGAGTTGCACTGCTCATTAAAAGCCAGTGGGGTTTTGAGAAAATGGAAGGAATGGATGGCACGGGTGAAAGGGACTACTTAGTAGGAAACAATCCAGTCTGAGGGACATAAGGTGATAATTGCAGTAATGTACAACCCACCACAGAACTGCAGGAGACCAAGAGAAGATACATGAGAGCAACAGAGCCATGGTCGACACACTAGCCGAGGTGGCCAGGAGAGCACAAGTGGGGGACAAATTTACTATTATGGGTGATTTCAATCACAAGGAGATTGACGGGGAAAACCGGGAAACCCCATGGGGGTTCCGAAACAGGGAGAGCCAAGATGATGGATGTAGTACTGGAAAACCTCATGCATCAACATTTTAGAGACACTACCAAGAGAGAGGGGGAAGATGAACCAGCAAGACTGACCTTGTTTCCCCTTTGATAGTTCAGACATCGAGGATATCTTGAATGAAAGGCCCCGGGGAGCTAGTGATCATGTGGTTCTGTGCTTCGACTACTAGTGAGCTCCAAGTGGAGAGAGAAAGCAGGAATAGGATGGGAAAAACCAAACTACAAAAGGGGGAACTACTCAGGCATGAGGAACTTCCTTCAAAACATTCAGTGGGAGAGGGAACTGACAGGAAAACCAGTACAAGAAATGATGGACTATGTGGCAACAAAATGCAAGGAGGCAGAGGAGAGGTTTGTTCCCAAGGGAAACAGAAATAATGGGAAGAACAGAACGAGTCCTTGGTTCACCCAAAGGTGTAGGGGGGCAAAAACTAGGGGTACTAGAGAATGGAAAAGGTACAGAAACAGAGAACTCAGGGAAAATAAAGAGATTAGCCGAAGAGCCAAAAGAATATGCACAGATAAGAAGGGAGCTCAGCGACAATATGAAAATGACATAGCATCGAAAGTCAAGACTGACCCGAAGCGTTGTACAGCCCATCAGGAGGAAAACAACAGTCAAGGACCAGGTAATCAACTGAGGAAGGGTGAGGGGAATTCAAAAAGCAAAAGACCGAGAGGTATGTTTAGGACTCAACACGAGATTTAAAGAAGTATTTTCAGTGGAAACCAGTAGGACTCCAGGAAAACAGAACAAGGGGGTACACCACAAGTGCTGGATGAGGTACATAATAACCAAGGAGGAAGTGAAGAAGCTGCTATGCGAAAATTGACACCTCAAAGGCGGTGGGACCAGACAACATCTCTCCATGGGTCCTTAAAGAGGGAGCAGAGATATGTGTGTGCCATTAACAAAGATCAACACATCATTTGAAACTGGGCAACTCCCTGAGGGATGGAAGATGGCAAATGTAGTCCCCAATTTTTAAAAGGGAGACAGACATGAGCACAAACTACAGACCTGTATCACTAACGTGTATAGTATGCAAGGTCATGGGGAAGATCATCGAGGAGAGTGGTGGAGCCCCCTGGAAAGAAACAAGTGTATAATTGACAACCAGCATGGTTTCAGGGAAGGAAAATCCTGTGTCACAAATCTACTAGAGTTTTATGACAAGGTGACAGAAGTAAGACAAGAGAGAAGGGGTGGATCGAAATGCATTTTTTTGGGCTGCAAAAAGGCCTTCGACACAGTTCCTCACAAGAGTTACTGAAAAGATAGAAGATCAGGCACACATAACAGGAAAGGCACTGCAATGGATCAGAGAATACCTGACAGGGAGGCAACAACGAGTCATGTACTGACGAGGGTCAGAGTGGGCTTGTGACAAGCGGGGTTCCACAGGGGTCAGTCCTAGGACCTGTGCTGTTCTTTGGTATATGTGAACGACATAACGGAAGGGATAGACTCAGAAGTGTCCTTGTTTGCAGATGATGGGGAAGTTAATGAGAAGAATCAAATCGGATAGATCAGGCAGGACTACAAAGAGACCTGGACAGGCTGCAAGCCTGGTCCACAACTGCTCCTTGAGTTTAACCCCGCCAAATGCAAAGTCATGAAGAAATTTGGGGGGGGCAAAGAAGACCCCAGACACAATTAGTTTAGATGGCCAAAGACTGCAAACCTCACTCAAGGAAAAAGATCTGGGGGAGTATAACACCGAGCAAAATCTCCTGAGGCGCACATAAAACAGATAACTGCTGCAGCATACGGGCGCCTGGCAAACCTACGGGTGCGTTCCGATACCTCAGTAAGGAGTCGTTCAAGACCCTGTATACCATTTTACGTCAGGGCCCCTACTGGAGTATGCAGCACCAGTTTGGAATCCACACCTAGTCAGCACGTCAAGAAAATTTGAGAAAAGGCAAAGGTTTGCAACAAGACTTGTCCCAGAGCTACGGGGATTGTCCTACGAAGAAAGGTTGAGGGAAATCGGCCTGACGACACTGGAGGCCAGGAGGGTCAGGGAGACAGATAACGACATATAAAATACTGCGCAGAATAGAACAAGGTGGACAAAGACAGGATGTTCCAGAGTGGGACACAGACACAAGAGGTCACAAATTGGAAGTTGAAGACTCAGAAGAATCGAAGGGATGTTTGGAAGTATTTTTCAGTCATAGAGTAGTCAAGTCATGGGAAAAGTCCCAGAAAGTGAAGTAGTGGAGGCGGGAACCATACATAGTTTTAAGGCGAGGGATGATAAGCTATGTAGCAGGGAAAAGGGGAGGACCTAGTAGCAATCAGTGAAGAGGCGGGGCCAGGGGCTATGACTCGACCCCTGCAACCACAAATAGGTGAGTACAAATAGGTGAGTACACACACACACATTCAAGGTGGACAGACAGGATATTCCAGAGATGGGACACAGTAACAAGGGGTCACAATTGGAAATTGAAGATTCAGATGAGTCGAAGGGATGTAAGGAAGTATTTCTTTAGTCACAAATGTGTCAGGAAGTGGAATAGTTTGGCAAGCGACGTAGTGGAGGCAGGAACCATACATAGTTTTAGGACGAGGTATGATAAAGCTCATGGAGCAGGGAGAGGATTAGTAGCGTTCAGTGAAGAGGCGGGACCAGGAGCCGAGTCTCGACCCCTGCAACCACAACTAGGTGAGTACACAGTGTTAACCACCAGTACTGTGTACTGGTCATAACTAACATTGGAAGGTGAGTAACTCGTGGAAAGTTAGAGGAGGAAGTACTCCACATTTGGAAGTTAAATATAAATCTACATGCATGTATATGCTGTATATTATACTTACTGACACGCACTCCTCGCTGCTACCACCACCACACAGTATACCACAAGAGGTGTGTATATCTCTCACTATACTTATATACACTTTCTTCCATGGTTTATGAAATAAGGTAATATAACAATGATCTTAGACATTGAGTGTTTAGGTCTGTGTTGGTGGACAGTTGGCCTTACCTGTCCCTTGTATCCTTGTGCACCATTGTTCATCATCAAAGGGTGAGGAAGTTTCTTATTTAAGGTTACGTTCTTAGCATACCAATTATTTTTTGTTGTTCTTCGATTGTTTTGAGGGCGCACACACACACATCACGGTGGACACACACAAAGTACATTATATAGATTTAATCAAAGATAACTCCGTAGTCAAACAATGCGACTTATTCTTAGAAAATTAAAATTTGGAATCCCAGTTGTTTGTATTTCGTTTTTGCGTAGACCATTTCTCGTTGGGTGTTGTATTATTCAGCTGGCATCGCAGCTCTTGGGATTCATCAGCCTGGTTCTACCTTCGATTTTAAGCCTTAAAAATCTGAGAATGTCACTTCGTCTCTCTAATGTTGGTGAGCCAAATGGTCGAGATTCAGACTCTTAGAGATGTGTACTTCGTCTCTCTCCCAAACACACACCTGGGGACTTCAGAAAGTGTAGCATATAGATAGATATAAGTCATTTGACAACCCACAGGATAAAAACTGGTTCAGGTGGAATGTGGCCTTAATGATCCTCGTTCAGTCCATCGGCCTTAAACCTAACACACCAGTTAACACCACAGCGATAAAATGTGTCGTGGTAACACCACGCCACTCTACACTGCTACACTGACGCACTATACACTAACACATCACAATGAAACAACACAGTGACACACTACCACAACACACTTAACACAATACACACTACCATATTGACATACTAGCACAACAGTGAAAACTATCACAACTCCACGAACCATTACAACACTACAGGAACGTACTGAAGGTATGCATTACCAACAAGTATGTACAGCACTTAGGTATCTTGAAGCTGAAGCTTTTTAACCCCCATACAACAGACTTCCTCAATAGAATATAGTTGGTACAAGTCATCTTCTAATAGGTACAAATCATCTACTAGTTGTTACAAGTCATCTGTTAGTTGGTACAAGTCATCTGTTAGTTACAAGTCATCTGTTAGTTGTTACAATCATCTGTTAGTTGTTACAAGTCATCTGTTAGTTGTTACAAGTCATCTACATGTTGTTACAAGTCATCTACTAGTTGTTACAAGTCATCTACTAGTTTTTACAAGTCATCTACTAGTTACAAGTCATCTACTTGGTACAAGTCATCTACTTGGTACAAGTCATCTACTACTTGGTACAAGTCATCTACTACTTGGTACAAGTCATCTACTTGGTACAAGTCATCTACTTGGTACAAGTCATCTACTACTTGGTACAAGTCATCTACTTGGTACAAGTCATCGACTAGTTGTTACAAGTCATCTACTACTTGGTACAAGTCATCTACTACTTGGTACAAGTCATCGACTAGTTGTTACAAGTCATCTACTTGGTACAAGTCATCGACTAGTTGTTACAAGTTATCTACTACTTGGTACAAGTCATCTACTTGGTACAAGTCTACTACTTGGTACAAGTCATCTACTAGTTGGTACAAGCATCTACTACTTGGTACAAGTCATCTACTAGTTGTTACAAGTCATTTATTAGACTGGTGACAAAGGGTAAACTTTTATAGCCTACTATAACTACTGCTTGAAACAGTAGTAGTTATAGTAATATTTTTGACTTCATTATTCGGTAACATTAATAATGTGGTGGCATCAAAGGGTGTGAGGGACTGAAGACTCCTGTTTGTGAATAATAATAAATCTTTATTTCAGCATGATAGTGTTTGTACGAGATGGGTGACATTTAGGTGTTATGCAGAGCATTTCGGGTGAAACGTTTCGTCAGTAAAGATACCCAGGTGTTGTATACGTCTAACTCGCGTAACCAGAGGAACACTTTATTGGAAGTAATCAAGTTTCCTCCCGAAGACAGTTAGGAGTCTTAGTAATTCCTTAATAACTGCTTGTTGAGTTATATGTTTGTGTACCTTTTGCACTCATGCTTCCATTAGGGATATCTTGCTTCGTTCCCTTTGTCGTTCCTGTGGCTCAGATGTACCTGTGGATCAGTTGATAGTGCACTCATCTCATGTACTGAGTGTCCATGGTTAGATTTCCGACAAGGGTGGAAACACTGGGTACGTTTCCTTACACCTGTTGACCCTGTTTCATCTAGCAGTAAGTAGGTACTTGGGTGTTAGTCGACTGTTGTGGGTCGCATCCTAGAGGGACAAGATTAAAGGATCCCAGTGGATATAAGACAGGCCCCAATGATCCAGGCCCCAAAGATCCACGGACTCTGTTGGGTTATCCTGGGTGGCTAACCCTCCCCGGGTTAAAAATACCAAGAAAATGTTATCCAATCTTGCTCTTGCCATTGTGTTATGCGCGGATTTGACGCGCACCTCTGTTGCTCTTCTCCTCGACTGCTGTATATACCCAAGTTGTAATCAACGTAGATGGGTTTACGTGAGTCGTTCAGTAGGTGTACGTGGGTTAGGCGACAGGTTTATGGGAATCAGGTGATAGGCTAATGTACTTGGTAGTGTTAGTTGGTACAAGTCATCTACTAGTTACAAGTCTTCTAGTTGGTACAAATCATCTGCTAGTTGGTACAAGTCATCTAGTTGTTACAAGTCATCTGTTAGTTGGTGCAAGTCATCTGCTAGTTGGTACAAGTCATCCTCTAATTGGTACAAATCGTCTACTAGTTGTTACAAGTCATCTGTTGGTACAAGTCATCTAGTTGTTACAAGTCATCTGTTACTTGGTACAGATCATCTTCTAGTTGGTACAAGTCATCTAGTTGGTACAAGTCATCTAGTTGGTACAAGTCATCTGTTACTTCGTACAAGTCATCTTCTAGTTGGTACAAGTCATCTTCTAATAAGTACAAATCATCTACTAGTTGTTACAAGTCATCTGTTAGTTGGTATAAGTCATCTACTACTTGGTACAAGTCATCGACTAGTTGTTAAAAGTCATTAGACTGGTGACGTAGTGTAAACTATACACTAACCCGCACGTAGGAGAAAGGAGCTTACGACGACGTTTCGGCCTGATTAGGATCATTTACAAAGTCACACGTAGACGTGTTTCAGTTTGGTAAGGCAGGATTGACTTAGCAACTCCTGCTGTGTGTTTATGAAGTTTATTTCTTTATATATTCCAAAGCTCTTGTTCATGTCCATAAGTACACGAGACACCCCTTAACCCTAGTCTTTTAGATTTTGTTTAGTCTCTCGTGTTCTGCATGTTGCTGCCACACTGTCTCGCAGCTGTGTGTCAGAACTCGTGCCTGAAGTAATGTGATGTATATTCTGGCTGCTGGTCTAACCAAGGCTTCGCTTCCTTGAAGTAAACAAGATGAAAATATTGTGCCGGTTCATCATGATTGTATAACTTTATCAGGTTCTTCCTGTGTGAATGTGTGTGTGTGTGTAAATGTGTGTGTGTTTTGTGTGTGTGTGTGTGGTGTGTGTGTGTGTGTGTGTGTGTGTGTGTGTGTGTGTGTGTGGGCGTAATTATCATGTAGGCACAACAGCAGAGTCGTGCTGGTGGTGTTGCTCAATCAGTGCAAAAAAAAGTCTAGTATACCTTCAGCCGCGCGTTTTTCTTTAATTGCTAGTTGTTGTCTTTTGTTATCCCCGGTGCCCCTCAAGGAAGGTTCCTTGATGTTGGTGAGGGGCTCTTGATTTAGGGAATTGGATCTGTGCTCCAGTTCCCCAAATTAAGCCTGAATGCCTTCCACATCCCCCCCCAGGCGCTGTATAATCCTCCGGGTTTAGCGCTTCCCCTTGATTGTAATAATAATAATATCCCCGGTGCAGACACCCTGTTGCATGTTGTTTTGTGACCTTACACATGGTTATTATATTTTCTCCTTTACTCAGTATTCTCATCATTTCATCATAACTTTTTTTTTTTTCCAATTTTGCCGTAATATACGATGTAAATCATTTAACAGAAAGAACAAAAAGTCGTAATACCGTGACTGGAGCAATTCACAAATAGTCAAATAGTGTGACTTTGTAAATGGTCCAAATCGGACCGAAACGTCGTCGCAAGCTTCCCTCTGCTATGTGCGGATTATTTGTGTAGAAATCATTTAGCATTTTTCCATCCATATATCTGAAAGCTGTTTTATAGTTCGCCAGTGTAGCATAGGACTTTATTAACAACTTTATATGACCTTCGGGTGCAGCTTGTTCCCGTACCCACACACAACATATTACTGTAAAACGGCCTCGAATAATTGAATTCTGAGTTACATCAATCATGTACATTGAGTACCTGTTTTCTGTTCGCGCGCAGACTATTTTATCCACTTTTATCTGGCATTTGTAGTTCACCTGACCTAGAAATGTGCTGTAAACCACATGTGAAGATGTGACAGTTCCCATGAAGAGGGTTTTTCTCCGGTGACAATTTTAATAATAACTCCTAGGTCCCCCTCCCCCCTCATTCAGAAACTTTCAGTATATTGTCACAGTTTATTTCATGTGGCCTGGTTTTGCTTTTTTCCGATTTCCACTACATGGCATTTATATACATTATATTCCATCATGCATCTGTCACTTCATGTGCTCATTGTCGCCAAGTCATCTTGAAGATTCGCTGTCATTGTTATTATTTATTTTACTTAAGACTTTTGCATTAACCCGCAAGCATTTTTTTTTTTTACTTCTGGTAAGTCATTTATATAAACTGAAAATATTGGACATGTACAGATCCTTGTGGCACCTCACCTGTGATGTCTCACGAGGACATTTTCCTTTAAAACTGTTCTCATTTTGACGAAAAAAAGGCACAATACTGGAACAGTACATAACCCACACATAGGACCTTTCGGTCCGGTTTGGACCATTAACTCAAACGAAAAGTGTCATCCATCTTAATAAACTGCCTCTTATTCTAACTATATTTTCAAATCCCAAATCTTCACACGAAAATCACTCCTACGAAAGCAAAGACTCGATGGGCGATGCAACATTTCCCCAGTGAAAAGCAGGGGCGCCACGAGTACGCTGAGAGAACACATTAAGTGCAGGGGCCCCAAGACTGTTCAACTGCTTCCCAGCATACATAAAGGGGATTATCAATAGACCCCTGGCTGTCTTTAAGAGGAGCTTGACAGGTACTTAATGTCATTACCTAACCACTCGGGCCGTGTTCGTACGTCCGTTCTGCCTGCAGTAACAGCCTGGTTGATCAGGTCCTGATCCACCGCGAGGCCTGGTCATGGACTGGGCCGAGGGGGCGTTATCCCCCGAAACCTCTCCAGGTATCAAAATGGTCTTGAACGGGAACTCTTATCAGACGCCTTATTAATGTCTAGGTAAATGCAATCTACCAAGCCATTTCCTGAACAGTTTCCGTGACCATCATTATTATAACTGCATAGATTCAATAAAATAATTTTTTAGACGAAAAACCTAATTTTTACCAGTTACCAGGTGCTTGTTCTTCTGTAGCTTTTAACCCTTGTGGTTTAGCGCTTCTTTCTGTATTATAATAATTCAGTAACTTTTTTTTCCAGTGTTTTACAACACTTGTTAACCAAACAGGTTTATTGTTTCTCTCCTGCTATTTTTTTTAATATAAACATAGTGTGCTCTATCTTCTACCTTACCTTTGATGAGTTTCGAGAGCCTTTCTACTCTCGGAGCCCGGCCATGGGCCAGGCTTGTCTGGTGCTAGCCTGGTCAATCAGGCACATTGCTGCTAAGTAGCCCGCTGCCTCATATATCCATCACAGCCTGGTTGATCTGGCACTGGTGAGGATACTTGTCCAGCTTCCTCTTAAAGACTTCCGCACTTATCCCAGTAGTGTTTTCTAATATCTTCTGGTAAGATGTTGAATAAAAGTGTTCCCTTTCTATTTGTCAGTTTATTTTCTTTCAGCGAAATCTTAAGTAAATATATTTAAAGTGGATATCATAATTCCTTTGTGATTCATATAAAACCTAAGGTGGTGTCCCGTCAGGTCCTGGGTTTTTTCTTGCCCTCATGCAGTAGTACTTTCTGTACTTCCTCTTCCCGTTATTTCAATAATCTCCAATTTATGCTGAGATTAAGATTCAGTATATTAAAATACCTTATTTTTAAAAAAACACCTGAAACTTTCACCTCGTAATTTTTTCCGTCTCTTTTTTTTTTTGTATTTTTTCTACATATATTTACTTTTTTTTTTTTT